>PVLD010007242.1:0-26560 GCA_004027595.1 Dinomys branickii | reverse complement strand
CAGGATCAATGGAACAGACTAAAAGATGCAACCACAACAAAAAACACACTCAGCCACCTAATATTTGACAAAGGGGCCAACCAAACTCACTGGAAAAAAGATGACCTGTTTAATAAATGGTGCTGGAAAAATGGGTTTGCCTCTTGCCGAAAACTGAAAATAGACCCAAGTCTATCACCATGCACCATACTCAGGTCAAAATCGATCACAGATCTCAACATTAAAACAGAAACTCTAAACCTATTGGAAGAGAAAGTAGGTAAAAATCTTGCAGACATAGGAGTAGACAGAGAATTCATGAAGAAAAATGAAACTGCAAGGAAACACTTCAAAGAATCAATAACTGGGACCTCATCTTACTGAAAAGTTTTTGCACATCTAAATAAATCACCAGCAAAGTAAAAAGAAAACCCACAAATTGGGAAAAAATCCTAGCTGGCTGTCCCTCAGACAAAGGTCTTCTATATAGAACATACAAAGAATTAAAAAAAAATGTACCTGTCCAAATTCAAAGACCCCATCCAGAAATAGGCATCTGAGATGAATGCACACTTCTCAGATAAAGAAATACAAATGGCAAATAAATATATGAGAAAATGTTCCACATCCTTAGTCATTCCAGAAATGCAAATAAAAACAACACTGAGATTTCATCTCACCCCAGCAAGACTGGCCAGTATGAAAAAATCATCCAGTAACAAATGCTGGCGAGGCTGTGGAGAAATAGGGACTCTACTACCCTGCTGGTGGGATTGCAGACTGGTGCAACCACTGTGGAGAGCAGTTTGGAGATTTCTCAGCAAACTAGGTCTAGAGGTTCCATTCAAACCAGCTGTTCCCCTTCTGGGTATTTTCCCAGAAGATCTGAAAACATCGTATCACTCTGATATATGTGCGCCCATGTTTATAGCAGCACGATTTGTAATAGCTAAATTGTGGAAGAAATCAAAATGTCCATCCACAGAGGACTGGATTAAAGAACTGTGGCATTTTTATATAATGGAATATTACTCAGCTATAAAGAGGGACAGATTTGGGGCCTTTGTAGGCTAATGGTCACAATTAGACAACATACTCATAAGTGAAATAAATCAGAGGTACATGTGCAAGCACCATACTGTGTCACTGGTGTAAGAATCTGAGGGTGGGAATATAATGTAAGAGACTTGAAGGAAATCTGTTCAAAAATAAAGAACAGATGGGATGAGGGAAAGGAGAAAAGAAAGAGGCAAAAATGTATGCATGTTTGTACATATATACATATGTGCAGGTTGGCTAACATGGTTCTGCTATTGTCTTATGTCACTTGATGGTAAGGAATAGTTGATGACTGGTTGTTTGATCAATCTTGTATGTCTATGTGTGTTTTCCTGAGCATACACTCTGAAGATATCAATATGCAATCCAACAACTATTGTTGGTTTCTTGTTGCTTTGTCTATAATTCAATTCTGATTATACTGTTATTGTGCTATTTTGTGTCTCTTTGTTAATCCTTTCTCCTTTTTGTTGTTGTTGTTGTTGATGTAGTTCTTTTTCTTTCACACTTTAAAAAGAAAAATTATATAAAAAAAACAAAAAAGGAAGGAAGGGATAATTATCTATGTACATAAGTAAGTATGTATGTATATGCAGCATATCTAACATAGTTGTACTATGAACTTGGGTCACTTTATTGTGGGGAATAGTTGATGATTATTTGTTCAGGCAATTTTGCATGCCTATATCTGTTTTCTTGAGTATACACTTCAAAGTTATCAATGTGTAGTGCAACTACCATTGTTGATTCCGTGTCACCTTGTCTGTAACTCGGTTTTGACTGTACTATTCTTATGCTACTTTGTGTCTGTTTGTTAATATGTTTTTGTTTCTTTACTTTTAATATAAAAGTGAAAAAAAAAGAAATGGGCAAGTGAAATGGACATATACTTTGCAAATTAATATATAAAATTGACCATCAAATACATGAAAATTGTTCAAAATCCTTGGCCATTGGAGAACCTCAAATTTAAACAATGCTAAGTTTTCATCTTGCTCAACAAAAAAATGGAAATAATCAAGAAACCAAAGAATAGCAAATGCTGATATGGCTGTGAAGGAAAAGGAACCATCCTCCGCTGTTGGTGGGAATGTAAACTAGTACAACTATTGTAGAAATCAGTGTGGTGATTTCTCAAAGAATTAAAATTAGAAATTCCAAATGACCCATCCATCCCCCTTCTAGGTATCTTGCTTAAAGATTTTTAAGACATCATACTACATTGACACATGTAGGTAAATGTTTGTAGCAGCACAATTCATAGTAGCTATATCCTAGAAACACCTTTATACACCTCAATAGAAAATTAGATAAAGAAATCATGGCATCTAGTATATAGAATGGAATACTACTTGGCTATAAAGAATGACAAATTTGAGATATTTGTAGGAAAACTGATGCACCTGGAAATATAATTTTGTAAGGAGTGAATCAGACACACAGACTTAAATACTACATGGTATTTTTCATCTGAGTAAGACAAAGTACATACCAAGATGAAAGTAAAGCAAGAATAGAATGAGACAAGCGGATAGGTGCCTTAAAAATAAAAGAGATCCAGAGGAACAAGGGTGAGGGGTGGGGGAGGGTGGTGAATTATGCGAAGTTGTACTAGGTACAAAATCCTAATGACTTGAATGAATATGAACATTCTATGTCCTAAACATGACCTAAAATTAAGAATATCAACACAATTGAAAAATGGGAAAAGAGAACTAGAAGGAGGGTGGAGGAAATAAAAAAGAAGCTGTATTATGTCCTCATACCAACTTCCCAAGATGATTATGTAATACATATACTACAATGTATTACTAACATAAAATTTGAAAAAGGAAGACTCTGTGGAGAACAAGGAATATCTGCTAATGACCTTAGGATAT
Source organism: Dinomys branickii (assembly GCA_004027595.1). NCBI lineage: Eukaryota > Metazoa > Chordata > Mammalia > Rodentia > Dinomyidae > Dinomys > Dinomys branickii. Next base: position 23,642 of record PVLD010007242.1, on the reverse strand, counting down.
CAGGATTGCTGTGGTCATGAATTCTTTGGTTTTACGTTTGCTCTGACAGATTCAAACAACTGAATGACTTAAAAAAATTAAACTCAAAAGAAAATATGGCAAGATAGATCATAGGCAAAAAAAAGACAATATGAAGGAGAGAGCGACAGAGAGAGGGAGACAGAGACAGAGAAAGAGAGAGGACACCTTACTTACGAGGGAAAAGCAATTTGAACAAAGCCAACTCCACCTTCTCTTCAAAAGCCATAGGGGCAGAGAAAATTAGCACAGATTTGAATTCCAAAGTATAAATCCCGCAACTGTGAACCTTGAACTTCAAATCCAGAAAAAAATGTGGTGGAGAATAAAATTCATCGAGGGTAGAAACATCATAAATAAATGGCTGAGCAACTTTGTCTAAACAGAAAGGAAAGGACAAAAACAAAGCATCTCAGTCCCAGACGGGAGGACCTAAGAGTTCCACATGTGTGCACCAGTGTAGCAGAAAGCCTGGCGCTTCTCTGCTGCTTTGGAGCCTGTCTGCAGGTGCCCTGTTCATGGAACTGCTGCTGGGGAAGCCTGAGCTTTGCTGCTATCATTGCTGTCAGTAGGAAAGGCAGCCCATCAACCTGACGTGAAACGGGTGATACTGCTGGTGTCCTGCTGGGGCCAATGCACCAGTGTTATGGTTGATACATTGTGTCAACTTGGGAAATCTGGAGGTTTGGCTGAGTGACTCAGCAGGAAGCCAGAGTGCTTAACTTTGTATACATCCTGAGCCTGTGGAAGAGGAGGGCATGGAGACTGTGAGAGCTACACGCCCCCTGAGTGGAGGTAGGCTGTTTACAATGTAGGGGAGAAAAGGAGGCTGCTTACAGCCATTCCTCCCTTTTGCTTGCGGTTTTTGCTGTGCTCTGCTGTCCTGAACAGTTTGCCCTCTGCCATGTGCCATTTTGCCTCAGAACCAGCCAAGTAAGGACTAAAACCTCCACAAACTGTAAGCTAAATAAACCTTTCCTTCCTTCAATTTGGGCGTTGGGTGTTTTGTCTCAGCAACGAGAAAAAAGTAACCAAGACAACCAGAATGGCCGCAAGGCCTTCTGCATACAGGAGGAGTTGGGGGGGCGGTCATCTCACTCCGCGCTGGACTGCACCTTTTCTAATCCTTTGGTCAGAGAGAATAGTCTATTCTTGCACATTTTTCTTTAAATCTGTAATCAGTCCTCACTTACAGGCCTCTTGAGGCCCTGGTCAGGGAGTTTTAATAAAAGAAGAAAAGAAAATCCTCAGGCCTTTGACCAGTCTTCTCCCTTCTTTATAGCTTTTGATCTTTTACTCAAGGTCTGTTGATTTCCTTATATTTATTGTTGAAGAGTAGGGAAAAATTAATCTATGATATCTTGTTATATAAACAAAAACTTGACTGTTTTGAGTTGAGTTTGTTGAGCTTTATCTGTAATTTTCATTTTATAAAGATTTTATCTTAAGGAATCTTCTTGACTTCTCTCATCTAGTTTGGGTCCCCTCTATGAGCTTGCACCGCACACCATAGATGAGTAAAGAATTCATGTTCTGGCACAGTACCTAGAAAACTACACATAATTTTGTGACTATAATTCCATGATGGAAGGACTTACTCCAGTTTCAACCTATAAACCACCAATGGTGGCAATGGAACATATGTTATTCAAAAAATCATGAAAGATCAACTCACTGACTGAATGAATGAAAAACTGTTGTATTCAAATATCAGTTCTACGAGAGTAGAGACTATTTCTTAACTTATGTTTTACTTTTTTCTACCACAGTTACTAAAGAATTCATTTTTACCCTGTAATTTCTCAGAGATATGCTAGCACTTGGCTAGCATAATACAATAGCTATTAATTGAATTCTTTCCAGCATCAATCGTTAATACACTTGAAAAAATAATAAATACATGCAATATCATACAACAAAATATTACTGTTGCTAGATGTTTAAGTGCTTATGGATATTGTGGAATTTATGTATTGTAATTACATCACACTTGTATAGCAACAAAAGCCTCTCAAGGCACCAATCTGAATGATGGAAAATCCTGTATGTTGATATTAGGTACAAGTTTTAGCATCCCTAGACACCAAATCTAAGCTGCAGATTCTAGAGAAATATTAATGTATAGCTAATGTATAGATTATTGTTGTTATTGTCCATAAGACTTAATAAAAAATGACTGGTAAAATTTGTTGTAATCCAAACTATTTAATTGACAACATAACATAATGTTAACAATGTAAGTTGTTTACCATTACTTCATTTCTATAAAATACTTATAAAATATGTCCTTCAAATCATGTGCTATAACATCCTTTATTTGCTTCTGAGCAGAAATAGATGAAAACTCTCCCCTCTCCAGGTGCTTGACTTTATATACATTCCATGTTCTGTGTCATGTGTAATTTAAAGTTGGTTTTACAGCTAAGACTCCATAAGGCCTCTCAGCCTTCCATCTCTCAATTTTTCATTTCAAACATCATTACTTGTTTTTTTACAGGAAAATTCCTGAAATAATTTTGCCTTGACAACAAATGCAGAAAAAAATCTTGTCATAAAAATATGTTTATATACAAAAGATAGCTAAGATACTTGTACTACTACTTTCTATTAGTTCACTGAAAGGAACAATTAGTGGTCCTATTATTTGATTGATTTTGCATGCTTGTACCTGGTAATCTGAACAACTACTATAAAGACAACAATGTTAAAAATAGTAACCATTGTTAATTTCCTATCGTCTTGTTTTGAAATTCTGTATTGTTATTATGTCTCTTTAAAATAAAAGTAACAGATTTATTGAGTGTGATATATATATATATATATATACACACACACACACACACACAAACACACACACATATAGCATATATATGTGTGCACTATATATGTGTGCACTATATATATGTGTGTGCATATATATATGGCTGCAACAGCCAATATAGTGTCTTCACGTGCATTGTAAACTGAAGGATGAAAGTGCATTTTAAGAAGATCAAGGTTTCAAATATATATATATATATATAACGTGGTGAAATATGACAGGAAATATATACTTAGGTTTAATACCTGCATTATTTTACTCTTAGGAAACAGATTTTTTTCTTCTCTTTCTACTCTGCTTCTGTCCACCTCTACCCCTCTGCTGCCTCAATTACTCTTATTGGTGATCTAGTGCACATTGAAAAAGTTTTCCTTAGCAAATGAATTTAACAGGTTAATATCAATGCCAAAAGTGCAGTTTTTCATTACCTAGAGCTCAGTAAATTTCATAATTCTTCCCACCTCTTAACATAGAAACTCCAACTATCTGCAACCATCTTATTTTGCTGAAATATTCTATGCTTAGTGTCAAGTGTGCACATTTCTGCTAGAGAAGTTATTCTCGGGAGACTTTGTGGAAGATGGAGTTTCCTTGCATAAACACAGCTACTATAGTGTTGCCTGACCTGCATTAGATATTCCAGTCATGAAGAATACACCTACAAAAGTGGAAATGCATTACTGTAGAGTTTTGGTTTAGTTTATCCAAAGAAAAAAATAAAAACTGTGTAATCCAGAGAAGATATTTGAAGAAGAAAGTATGAATATTTATTTGGTTCCTAAATTCTCATGTCAGACATCCAGGATCCAAAATTTGTCTGCTGCCCTCTTCCCTCCATGCTGCGGTAAACAAATCAGTTATGTTCTCTGGTTTGCTGCCCCAGCCAACATAGTGTCTTCATGTGCATTGTTAACTACAGGATGAAAGTGCATTTTAAGAAGATCAAGGTTTCAAAAAATATTAGTGTATTCCAGAAGCTGTATCAGTTTTTGCATGTTGCTTTGTATGATAATATAATAATATAATAATAATAATAATATAAATATATTGCCCCACTATGAATGATGACAATCATAATATATTTTATACCTCAGATGAATATGGTATCATCTCATTACATTTTCGATTCTTTAGCAATATTATTCCACCATAGACTTTATTACTGTTAATAATGATTATTCTCTGTCAAAGGTCATATCTACTTATTATATACCACATAGAAGAAAGCCTGAGAATTATTTTGCCCTTAACAAAAAAATGAGAACAAGGAGCTGCACTAGAGACATTTTATATAAGATAATAAATATATATTTGTTTTATAGCATATGATATTATGCCACAATTAATTTGCTCATGAACTGCAATAAGATCTATCTTTTATGAACCTGTCCTCTTTCCAAAGCCATTTCACTGTATGTAAAGTTGTGGCATCTATATATTATGAACTAAGACTTCATGAAGTAGGAAGAATAAAGTATTATCATAGCTTCATAACTGCACAATAAGGAACACTGAACAACAGGACAGTGACATGTACTGTGTTATTAATTAGATTAAATTTCTCTTAAGGGAAGGGTAAATTTCTTAAGTTTAAAACTCAAAAAGCACAATATGAGGATCTGAACAAATATGATTCTTCCTTTTCAACATTGTTCTCTTAAATTACATAAAAATAAATGTATATAGTAGAAAAGTAATTTAGATGTTCTGTATTCAAGGAAAACCACAATTTCACATATAAATTTCAAGGAATTTCTCATTTTCATTTGTAGCAGACTAGACAGATGTAATACTTGATCATTAAAAATAGGGTAAATGAAATTTAGTTTTATGTTGACATATTCAACTGCACAGTCGGAGCATAAATCACACAAAAGAATGCAGATATAAAATAAGATCCCAGATATTAAAATGTTTATAACTAATCTTGAGGAATAACATTAATAGAGATGCAAGAATATATTATTCATGACACCAAAAATTGCTTCTTGTGCACTCTCCATTTCCTACAACACATGTTTAGAATAGTCCTAAATTCAACAGAGTCAGTAGTACAAATTTGACAGATATGAACGCCAGGTGCGGGGGCGCACACCTGTAATCCCAGCACTTGGGAGGCTAATGCAGGAGGATCACTGAGAATTAGAGACCGGCCTGGGATACAAAGTGAGCTCAAGGCCAGCCTGAGCTGCATAGCAGACCTTGTCTCCAAAAAAAAAAAAAAAAAGTCAATAGACGTGAACAACAGATGGGAGTGAAAGGGTAGCTTAATTTAGTAAAACAAACAAACAAAAAACCTGAAGGAGATGAAGTGACTTGCATTTGATTTGTTTTGAGCGCTCAGAAAAGCCTGACTTAAGAGGTGACTTGATTTAGGCATTGACAGACGAGTGGCTTCAGAAGAAAGAAGAGAGAGGGAAGGTTCTGCAAAGGAAAGAAGAGGAAAGGACACAGGGAAAACCAGAGGCAGGTGCGCAGCGTCCTCACAAGCATTGCGGTATGATGTGACTGTGCCATAAGGCAACACTGGCCAGAACAAATTACCAGGCTCGTTAGAGCTTGAATGAGAATATGCTTCATCATGTATTTGAAAGCCAGGTTATATTTGCAATCAGCTTACTGCATTCAGGAATTAGATATGGAGGAAACATCCCTAATTTCCATATTCAGAATAAATTTCTGGAAGTAACAGCTGAAAAGAAGATTTGACAAGGGGAAGAACAGTGCAAATATGAACGTGACCAAAACAAAGGGTGAAAGTGATGAGCAGTGTGGGTGGTTGCGAGTGAGTGTGACAGCACTGCAAAGGGCACCGCGCAAACCCCGCCAGGAGGGCCGCAGGTTCGCGCGGGGAGCACGCGAGCGAGGAGTTAGCACAGGGCTGAACAGCGTTACTTGGGGGCCTGAATCCACTACTTGGAGAGGCAGCTAGTTCCGGGTGGAGGAAGAGCAAGAATGTGGCAGAACTCTCCTTAAAAATTATGTGATTTTGATAAGTTAGTTTCAGTTTTATATTTGTCAGCGCCCTCATGTCTAGAACTAGAACGCTAGCAGCACCCCATCAGTTTGTACATGGATTTACTGAGTAAAAGTTTATGTCAGACTAACACGGTAATCACTCCAGGAAAGCAGGTACCTTTGATCAGCCATTTATAGATATGGTACTTTGACTAATCTTTTTCTTTCACTTTAGAAGGGATAAAATCTTATAAATAAAATCTGTGAAATAAAACCATGACCTGAATCTTTCACTGAACCCTATAGATTCATCCATACTACGTGTGCTAACATAGTCTTCATTTTTGCTCCAGCGTAGATGATGCCATAGAGAACATGCCACAGCAGGTGACATTTGGCTTTCTTCTGGCTTTGCTATTATGAGTGAAGCTGCTTATTTGTTTTGTGTGTGTGCACTTTGATTTTAGCTAAATACTTAGGAATAAAGCTTCTGGATAGAGTGTAGGTGAACATGCAGCTTTGCAGTCGGCTTCATCTCTTTCCGTGCTGCGGAGACACCCATAAGTTAAAGGAGGAGAGGTTCATTCAGGATCACAAACTTACGAGTCTTCATTCACAGTAGGGTGGTTCTGAGGCAGGAGAGCCACGGCACAAAGGCCTGGGCGGAGAGATCTGCTGACGTCATGGTGGCCAGGCAGCAAAGAAGAGAAGGGAGGAACTGCGGGGAGGGGTAGTCCCTTCTAAGTCATTTCTAAGTCATAACCCCAGGGACCAGGCCCTTCCGATGAGGCCCTGTCTCCTAAAAGCAAGTCAGGTGTGAACACACGTGTGGCCCTCTCCACTCATAAGTGCACTGTCCCACGATCCGTCATTTCAGTACCTAAAGCTGTGCGGGGAATCTAAGCCATAGCCGCGAAACAATTGATAAATTAGTTTTCTGAGGTTTGCAGTTTTGCTTTTTGCCTTGCTCCATTTTAATTTGCTATTCATTCCCATCTGAAATGTATGAGAATTCTTTAACTGTATACCCTCACCAACCATGAGCACTGCAAGACTTTAATTTTAGACATACGAATTGGCATAAAATAGGTGTCACGTTGTGTTTTTAATTTTTGTATTCCCCATGACCAATCACATTAAGCATCTTTTCAAGTTCTTATTCGTCAGAAATACATCTTTCTGATGTGTCTATTAAGAAAGTCCTTTGTTCGTTTATTTTTAAAACACTGTTTCTTAGTGCGAGTTATTTATAAATTGTGAATGAAAGTCCTTTGTCAGATAAATACACAGCAAATATTTTTCTCTGAATTGTGACTTGCCTTATTGTCTTAAAAGTCTCTTTGAAGAAGCGAAAGTTTATCTATTTATCTATTTATTTATTTATTTATTTTTTTATTTCTCTTTTTGAAGCAGGGTTTTTCTATGCAGTTCAGGCTGGCCTTAAATTCACTTTGTAAGTCAGACTGGCCTCAAACTCATCGTGACCCTCCTGTCTCAGCCTTGCGAGTGATGGGATCAGGCGTGTTCCACCATGGCCAGCCACAAAAGTTTTAATTTTGATGAAGTAAATTTGTTAGTTATTTTGCCTTTATGGCTTGTGCTTTTTGTGATCTAAGAAATATTTGCTTATTTCAAAATGGAAAAGAGCTTCCTGTGTTTTCTCTTAAAAGTGTAATTTAATGATCATTTAGTGAGATAGACATTATTATTCTCATTTCAAAATTATGGAAAAAGTCATTGAGACAAAAGTGGTGGAAGTGTACATTAAAGCCAGGCAGGCCCATCCAGCTTCCTGATGCCAACAAGATATGACACAGAACTGAAATTCTTTAAATTGTCTATCAAATCTCTATATGATTTTCCTGACATTGTATAAACTGCAGCTGCCTCTGGAAGTTTCTTATGTATATTGCAAATGATGTTAAATTCCTCTGCCCTTGCAAACAGAGGCAAACAGGAATTTCTGAGCTATTTCACCTAGATGTTTTGGGCCAATTACAATCTGTGCAATTACATTCAGCATCTCTCATGTTCCTTGTGGCTTCAGCTGGGATGGAGTCTTCGGAGAATTCCTGCCCCCTAGCGCACTCTTCTTCATTCACTGAGGTGCAGTGCCCTATGTGAAGAAGTAACCACCAGCCAGCTGTGAAGATGGTCCCTGTGTGTGTGATCCCAGCACTAGGGTTCCAGGAGGATGCTTTGAGAGAGGAGGCCTTAAATCAAATTCTTCACATCAATAGAAGTGTCTTCTGTTATTCCCTCCAAGCACTGTGAAGAGCCTAAGGTCCAGCAACACCATGAACAATGGTGAGCATATAACTTGGAAAGAAAACAGTATTGTCTGTTTAGTTTCAGGGTAAATAAAAAAAAATACGGTTCTAGGCAGGAAATAACATCATGTCTATATTTGTTTCTACCTGGCCCCTACTCCAGAAGATTAGCTAATCCAAAGTTTTATGTTTGATTCTGCTGTTAGATCTTTATTAATGAACTTCTCCTGCCTCTCCTTCGGCCTTCTCGGGCTAGAAGTTTGCCAATGGGAAAGCTAGAGGAGTTTGCATGAGAGGGACATGCATAACCGTTGTACATACTCTCATATCTGCTCTTACGTTGGGTGTTCCAAGTGCTGTGGAAGCCCCATGAGTCAGACTGGACATCTCACTTGTAGAAAAAAACAATGCTGTGCAGAGAAATGGTGCTAGTACTGAACAGGAAGGCTGGTTGTAGAGGGCTGTTACCTGTGGTCAATCTTGCTTTAGGCTACTACTATGGAGTGCTCAGTATTTTTTTAAAATTTTGCTCCTCTCCTCATTCTAGTTTCTTTTGTTTGCTTGCTTCACGATAGACATTCTCATCTCATTCTTCCTTGTAAATAACCTTGTTCAATCAACGTCCAATTATCCATGACATGTTGCTGAGGTTTATTGGGAAAGTCATAGCTGTACTCTCTTCCTTTCATTTTTCTTACCCTCATGCTGAGGGCTTGGATTCTTCTGAGTTACTCCATCACTGCCGTATCTTTCTACGTGTACGGCCTTGACATCTCCGTGCGGGTTGCCTGTCTGTACATCTGTGGGATTATGGGTGACCACTGTTCCCTGCAGGACTAAGCATTCCCTTGAAAATGAAGTTGCTAGCTGACAATTTACACTGTTGACAGCATAGCAGAACAAAGGGAGCTCTTTTGATTAAACAAAGTACAGTTGCCCTTCATGTCATTGTTATGTCTAGCAAAAACTTTCTAATTAAGAAATCTTAAAGTGAAACACAATCATAGCTAATTATCTCCCAGACATATCGCCATTTTCATCTTTCTTAAAGTGATCTTGGTTTAAGTTGTATCTATTATATCTCTTATTTTTATGTACAACCTGCCTATTTCTCTAACTGTAGATTTTAGAGGTCTCTCATCCATGAATCATGGCTACCATAAAAATGCTGTCCCAAAAGCTTAAAGGTCCATACAGCCACTACCTTTTTGCAATGAAATATATCTTATATTCCTATGTTCCCAGATAGGCAGTCTGGGGGGAAAAGGGAATAAAGAAATCAATGGTCTTGGTCCAACTGATATACTAGCAAAATGACTCTGGATTACTTCTGTAACTTTTCTGTCTCATTTTCTCAAATATGAAATTGTCTCACCTAATTCAAAGGCTATTGTGAAACTTTACTTCATATTAATTCATTCACTCTAAACTATTTACTGAACTTCTACTACACATATACTCACTCATGCAAATGAAGAACTATTCTTGGAAACTTGATGAGCAAGATAGGGTTACTGCTCTCAAACACTGAATTTTTAGAGGAAATAAAGTACAGGCACAGATGTGTAAAAATGAAATAGTGGAGCACAGTAAAGAGATGATGGGGTGGAAGGCATCGTGGAGAAAGTAGCACTGGCCAGGCTGACCAGCACAGTGGGGTGAGCTATATTAAAACTAGACTGAAAGCAGTATCAAAGCTGGATTAAAACTTGATTAAAACAGGATGACTGGATTAAAACAGTGAGTCAGAAGAACTGCCCTGGAAATGATGTGTTAAGTGTGGAAAAAGGGAGAGACTGAAATGAATACAATATTTCTGAAGGGGTTTTAACTAACTAAATGGAAAAAAGTACATATAATATATTTTCCCTGTTAAAAACTTGGTCAAAAACAAAGGTTCTCTTTGGAGAACTGACAATTGAAGCACTGAAATAAAGGATGAAGTAAAAGATAGATAATAGGAAACATAGAGACAGATCTTTTGTAGAAGGGAAGAGGATGCAGGGCTGGAGGGCAGAGAGGAGAGGAAGAGTGCAAAGAGAACTAGGATGTGTTATGTACTTGGAAGAACTGCCCCTGAAGCATGAAATAGTTACGTGCGCCTGAACGAGAAAGGAGGCCAATGACAATCATGAAACTACCTGTGAGAACAGGACCAAATCAGCCATCTCCTTTCATTGTCACTTGTGTGATTAAGACGCCCTGTTCTATTATTTTTGCCAGGATTATTCAGATAATAAAACTGCTCTGAAAGTTAGAGTGGCTCAAAAATTTTAGGAGCTAATGATGGTGCTAAATATGTGCTGTGTTTAGAAAAGGGAAAAGGAAAATTCACAACACTTTGTTTTCACTCTCGTCCAAGATTGTAATCTGTCAGAAAATGGTCCAGAAAAACTATAAAGGCATCAACGTGTATATATACTCAGCACTCTCCCATCCCTTTCAGATAATATTAGTCTTTCCATCAGTGTCCTTTACACACACACACGCACGTACACGCACGCACACGCACACACACGCACATCATCATCATCGTTATTCCCATTAAAGCCATTTCCTCCCTCTCACTAATGGCCAAAGAAAGTTAAAAATTCAGTTGTTTGAATCGCTTTAAGTTCATTTTCATTTCAATATCTGGTATCTCTGAAGACAAGGCGTTTTCCCTCCCCGCAAACATTGTGAAACAGTCTAAAGGCTGATTGCACCGAGGAAAGCATCCGACATCCCTCTATATGTTTCTCTAAGACTGAAGAAAAGCACTGGGCCCTGTTGTCCACAGGTCATGATGCAAAATAATAATAGACAGAAGCAGTTAAAAACCATATAAATTTTACGGTAAAAGCAAAGGTACTGTATTAGTTACACAAGGCTGTAAGAAAAAAAAAATTACAACAAACTTGGTGACTTACAATTACAGAATTCTAAAATGAAGCACCGACAGGACTCTGTGAAGGTCCAAGGAAGAAATTCTTCTCCTCATCTAGAGTCTGTGCCATCAGATATTTCAGCATTGCTACCCAAACAAATGACCACAGAGTGACTTTAATAAAATTTCTGTTTGGTTCTGGAGGCTACACACTGAAGCTCAAGTGTTGGCCAGGCAGTTCCTTCTGAGGCTTTTCTCCTCAGATCGTGAACGGCTGTCTTCTCCCTGCATCTTCACAGCAGCCATGTGCTGTGTCTCTACCCTATTCTTACAAAAGTATCAATCGATATAAACTATCATATACTCTAATGACCTCATTTCACTTTTAAAGTTCTAACAGTCCTAATGGAAAATGCATGCAGATTCTGAATGAGAGGAGTTAAGACTTCAGCATTTGAATTTTGGAAGAACAGAATTCACTCCGTAACAACTGCAACCTGTGTCTTCCTTCTCAAAAGGCTTCTGTATTTCAGGGTCTGCCCCTTCTCTGCTTAGGTCAAATTGCTAAAGGCGTTTGTCACTGGACTTAGGGATCACTTAGCCCATCCAGGAATGTATTTTTATTTCAAAATTTTTAATTGTATCTACAAAGGCTCATTTTCCAAATAAAGTCATTCATGTGTTCTGGGAAATAGGGTGTGGGCACCTCTCTCTGGGTGTCATCATTAAATCCACTGTAGTTGTGTCTCACTCTGATACTGGTTATCTTGCCTTCCAATCTAATTATTTTTCTCACAGTATGAACTATTATATTTATTCTTCTTAAAAAGACTATTTCCGGGGAGTATAAAAATGCTATAAAACAAAGATAGTTACACCATGATCTAAAGTAGTCTGGTTTGTCTAGCAGTTTTTAATGTTGTCTTTAACACCAAGGATTCAGACAGCATGAAAATTTCTGGTTCTTGGATAAGATGTAATGAGGCTTTATATATGTATATCTAAGGAGGAGATAGAAGGAAAATAGGAAAGTATGAATGATATTTCTAAATATTGTGTTTATGACTAGCAGAAATACTGTTAATTTACTATGTAAAAATCTACATGGCAATCTATAAAATCCCATATATTATTTTGATAAAACTACTTGCACATGGGAGGACCCATGACTATGTTAACATATCTTAAGATAATATTTAACTAAATAATGTGTTAATTTTTGAGAATTAAAAAGTACAAGTTTTCTTGAATAAAAAATTACAATAGTTAGGAAATGTAAGTGGCCAGATAAAAGACACTCCTGACACACTATAACAAAATGAGAAACACCAAGGCACGGTTTAGTTTACCTGAACCTGGTTCAGGTAAACTAAACCATGTTTAAAAATTTGCATTTCATTTTCTAGCTAGAAGGATAGTTTTGAAAATGTTATCACAATAGAGACTTTGTTATATAATCCAAGTCTAGAAATGAAATACTAACCTAAAATAAATTTTCAATGAAAAAATTAACATTAATACTAACATCACATGATTTTAGTATATAAAAGAACTGAATATATTAAATATGTAGTGTGAATATGACAGTTTCACGTGTGTAATTTGATGAGTTCAACATAATCTTAGTCAATATAATTTGTTTGTTTGCTTTTTAACTATGGGAGGTACTTCTACATTTCAAGTTGCAGAATAAACATTAAAACATCCAAGAGCTTAAAAAATAATTATAAAGAGGAAACACACAAAATACTAAAATATATTATAAAGCTATTGTATTTAAAGTAGCCTGTTCCTAGTATCAGCAGACTGAGAGAGCAATAGATCAGAACAAAGAGTGTGCATGAGAAACTAATATATGATACAGTCATTACTCAGGATAGCTTCATTCTTAATTTCCCCCACAAAACTAACAACTGATGAACTAAAGCATTGAAAAGGTCACCACAAATACTTGATACTAATGAGCAAACTTTCAGTGTTTTAGATGCAAAACTTTCCAATGTGAGTCTTAAAACAATCACAAGTCATGAAAGAAAAACAAAGAAAAAATAAAAGAGATCGAGTACTAAGATAAAATATCATTGACAAAAATATCGACTAAGCAAAGATATTGTTAAGTAAAAATATAAAATGAGCAATATCTCTCAAAACCTTCTATAAATTACCACAATATCAAACATCACTTAAGGTCCAGTTTTGTATAAAGTTCTTCAGCTATAGTTTGTGTGTGTGTATATATGAGTATATATGTACATATGTATATAATGTATGTATATTATATAGGTATATATGTACATATCTTAACATAGGATATATACCTTAGTTGATTATAAATAAAATCTAATAAAAAGAAAATATATTAATACACAAAGGAATTAAATGTATTTTTCAACCTGTGGGAACCACTGGTGAATATATGGGGAGACATGTTCTTGTATGCAAGCATAAGTTAAGATACCTTCTACAATAATTTGGAATATCTATCACAATCTGAAATATACGTATCAAGCATGAGAAAGTCTTACTTTTAGGAATATATTTTATGCATGAAGAATTTATTCACATCAATATTTACAGGAGAATTCTTGCTTCTCCTTCTCCTGCATTTTGGTTTTATTTTGCTGTGAGAGATAGGCACTGCCCATGTAGCTTAGGCTGCTGAAAAGTCATGCTCATCTATGTTGCTGCTTCATTGTCTAATTTTTAGGAATATATAGCATCATATCACTGTGCCTAGCCTCATAATTCTTTATAAAAATTAAATTTTGGTAATATCCTTAATGTTTATAAAGACCATTTACTCATTTGTGCCTTCAATACTTACTTTTCTTTAAACAGAAGCCAAAATATTTCATATTATTGTTTATGTTCATCAGTAAATTTTTGTTGTACTTAATGAGCCCACTCAGCATGTACAGTTGGTACATATATATATATATATATATATATATATAGAGAGAGAGAGAGAGAGAGAGAGAGAGAGAGAGAGAGGCTCTCACTACAGGCTGGCTCTGAACTCACAGAAATCCTCCTACCTCAGCCTTCCAAGTCCTGGGATTACAGATGTGCACCACCATGTCTGTCTTAAATAATGTATCTTAATTCTGTTTTACTTTCTTGCCTCCTTCTTCCCCTTTTTCCTCTCTTCATCTGTAGTTTCCCTTCTCGCTGCAGATCCATCTTCCCATTTAGTGTTTTGTTCCTTACATTATTTAGACTTTGGGTCTCTCACATAAAAGAAACCATACGATATTTGTGTTTGCATGTCTGATTCATACCACTTACAATGATGGTCTTCAGGTACAGCCATTTTCCTACAAATAACTTGAATTTATCCCTTGCAGCTGGATAACTATTCCACTGTTCACACAGAGCACCTTTTTCTACCATTCATCTGCTGATGGACATGTAGGCTGCTTCCATGGTGTAGGTATTATGAGTTGCATTGCTATAATCATGACCATGTATGTACCCCTGCGATATGGTGTCCTAACTCCTTCAGGAATGTAACCAGAATGGGAATAGCTGGATAAAATAGCATGTCTAGGTTTAGTTTCCTCAAGAATCTCTGTACTGACACCCATGCTGGATGTACTAATTTATAACTTCACAACCAATGTGGAAGAATTATCTTCTCCCTGCATCCTAACCAGGATTTGTCATTTGATTTCTTGATGATAGTTATTCTTTCTGGAGTGAGATAGTACCTGAGTGTTAGGATTTGCATTTCTCTTTTGGCCAAGGATTGCGAACATTATTTATGTATTTACCACTTCTTTTGACAATTGTGTATTTATTTCAAATACCCAGTTTTTGATCAGGTCTTTTATTTTGGAAGGTCTATTTTTCATCAGTGAGTTCATTGGTCATCAGTCTTTTGGGGGTAATTGGGTAGTTTTTTTGATTGTTGATTACTGCTTTAATTTCATTGCCTTTCATTGGCCTGTTCAGAGGGCTTTTTATATTTGCTATGTTCTTGGTTCAGCGTGGTAATTTGTATGTGTCTAGGAATCTATCCAATTCTTCTAGATTCCCCTAATTAATGTTGAAGTACAAGTGTTTGAAGTAGTTACTGGTACTCTTCTAAATTTTGGCATTGCTGAGACTTTATCTTTTTCACTTCTAATTAATATCAGTTGTTCCTTTATTTTGATAAGTTTGACTGTGGGTCCGTCTATTTTTTTATTCTTTCAGAGAACTAGCTCTTTGTTTCATTGTTCTTTGGAATGTTCCTTAGTCTGTTTCATTATTTTCCATTTAATTTTTATAATTTCCTTCATTGTACTAATATTGGATTTAGATTGTTCTTGTTTTTCTTAAGAACTTGAAATATGTCAGTAGGTAATTTATTTGTATTCAAAGCAATAAACTTTCTTCTAAGAACTGTTTTGGGTCCCATAAATTCTAACATAGTGTCCTGGCACTGCTGCTTGTTTCTAGGAACTGTTTAATTTCTTCTTTGATTTCTTTGTGACCCATTGATTATTCAACAATATATTGAACATACTAGTCAATGTAATTCATGATAGCTTCAATCTCCATGCATTTACACATTTACTGTTACTTTTTGCTACTGATATCCAGTATCATTGTCCTATGATCTAATAAGATACATTGGATAATACTGATTCTTTCATGTTTATTAAGTCAAACTTTATGGGCTGGTATGTGATTAGTTTTAGAGAAAGTTTTATGTTCTCCTGAGAAAAATGTGCATTCTATGGTTGTTGGGTGAAGCAGTCTGCAGGTATCTATTTAGTCAATTCCTTCAAAGTTTTGGTTAAATTCTGATGTTACTTTTCTAATTTTTGTCTACTTGATTTTTGTGATAGTGGGGTATTGAGGTCCCCCATTATGATTGTGTTAATGGTTATGTAATCTTTTCTAACTGGTGAAATTCATATGCTGCTCCATTTTTTAATGCATATACCTTTACAGTTACTATATTTTCCTGTTGAATTTTCCCCTTAACCAACATGTGGTCATCTTCTATGCCTCTTCTGATCAGTTTTGTCTTGTAGGCTACTCTGTCTGAAAATAAGATAGATGCTCCTATATGCTTTTGGCTTCTGTTGATAATATGTTGCTTCAATCCTTTAACTTTTAGTCTATATTTTTTATTAAGTATGTCTCCTATTCAGCGTAACTTTGTGTTTTGTTTTTTGACTCAGACTGCTAATGTGTGGATTTTGATTGGGGAGTTGATAACATTTACACTGAAAGATTTACTAAAGGATAGTTACTGCCTCTTTCAATGTGTGCATGTGTGCATGTGTGTGTATGTGTGTGTGTGTGTGTGTGTGTGTGTGTGTGTGTGTGTGTGTGTTTTCTCTTCCTGGCCCCTTTATTTTTTCTTTCATTTAATTGCTGACCCTGCCATCAGATTTTGGCAGTATTGCTTTCATTATCTCTGTCTAAGATGTTCTTGAGAATTTTGGGAAGTTCTGGTTTGGTGGTCATGAATTTCCTAAGGTATTCTTTGCTATGAAAACTCCTTTTTCCATTAGTTTGAAAAACAGTTTTGCAGTATATATTAATGTGAATTAAAATATGTTTCCTTTTAAGACTTAAAACATTTAACTCCAAGTTCTTCTGGTCTTTAAAGTTTGAGTGGAGCAGTCTGCTCTAATCCTAGTGGGTTTACTTTCACAACTAATTTTCTCTAATAGCTTTTAAGATTCTGTCCCTGTGGTGGACTTCTATGATTTTGACCATGTGTCTTGTAGAGGTTCTCTTTTGCCCATGGTTAGTTTAATTTCTCTGTGCTTTGCTCAGCTGTGGGTTGAATCATTTCTCCATACTTGAAAAGTTTTCAGCTATGATATCAGTCAGCTGATATTTTAATGTCAATCACTCTGTCTTCTATTTTTCTACCTCCAGTTAGTTTTAGGTTAGTCTTCATGTCATCCAGCTGATACTATGTTAATTTTGCTTGCTATCTTGCTTTTAAATAATCTAAGAGTTTATAGTTCTGTGTCTTACCCCTATTTTCTAGTTCTAACACTGTCTTTACATTAGCTACTTCTACTGCCCATACTTGCAAGGAAATGTTTCAATTCCCAGATTTCTGTTTGTTTCCATTAATGGATCCTGACTATTTGTAAGTTGGTTCTCATATTTCTAATCATTTTTGTTAGATCTGCAACAGTTTTATAGCTTTTTAACTTTTCTTATTTTAAAAGTAAAAGAACAAAAACATTAACAGACATAAAGTAGCACAAGAACAATACAATCAAAACTGAATTACAGACAAAGTGACAGGGAATTAACAATGATGGTTGTATTACAGATTGATAACTTCAAAGTGTATGCTCAGGAAAACACATATAGGCGTACAAGATTGATCAAACAAGTACTCATTAACTACTCCTTACAATAAAGTGACAGAAGTCAATAGTTAGCTTTTTTTATTTTAGAGAAAATAACAAGATAACAACAAAGACAAAAGCAAAACAACACATAAATATAAATGATACAGGATTTCAAAACAAGATGATAGGAATTAACAATGATTGTTCACCGAAGTTGCTCAGATTACCAGATATAAGAATGAAAGATTGATCAAAAAATTAAACAGAAGAAAACATACTTTAAAATATTGGAAGAAAACACACCAATATGCACTGTTGAATTCCTACCATCTTGTTTAGTGAAGCTCTGTATCACTTTTTATATCTTTTTAAGGTCAGTGATAATTCTGTCTATTAATATCATGATCTTTTAAAGTACATTATCTTTTAGCTCGTCAAGTTTCTTTCTTTCTTCTTTTACCATTTCATAGGATTTGTCTTTTGGGATTTTATCTCCTCCTCATCAGTCGCCTTGGATCTGTTTTGGGGGATCAGAAGTTTTTGGAAGCCTTTTTTTGCCTTGTTTTCTCATGATTCTATTTTTTTATACTGAAGTTTGAAGACCACTTATTAAACTTTGTTGCTAACATCAAGATATTTTTAGATAGTGTCCACTTCCAGTAATGTGATCTCATAGTTTGCATTTTGATATTTTGCTACCTTTTTGAATTATATAACTGTGTAGGACAGGGTCCAGTCACGATTTTATGAGGAAAGGGATTCCTACTGGTTATAAAAATGTCAACAGATCCAGTTCTACAACAGTCATGCACATTATCATTTGCTTTAAAAATTTCACCCTTTTTTTTCAATGCCCCTTCTGGTCTGCACTATGCTGCTATCACCACAGATTGGGGCTTGGCAGGAGACAAAGAAAGAGAAAGGAAAAAGAAAAGGAGTTTAGTCAGTAAGAGAGAGAGATTGAAGGAAATATGAATAGATACATAACAGAAAAGAGATCAGGTTGTTTCGCAATTGTTTTTTACAGCTTGAGTAAAGGCATAGTGGTGAAGGAATTTGAGAAAATATTTGTAGAACAGGGAAGAGGGAGCAGAGGGTGGAAGTACATAGAGATTGAGACCTGTAAGATTGTTGTAACTTGTTAATTTTTGATAGTTAAAGTTGGAATCCTCTATGCACAGTGTTGCTGAGGGTTACTGTGACACATTCGCAGAAGAGCTATTTAACTTAAAACACTGATTAATTTGCATTCACCTTTGCACACATATAGGCACTTCCTATATCTGCCGGGGGAAAGGTGGAAAGCAAGGGAGGCAAGAAAAGGAGATAACAACAGAGAAGTATGAAAAAGAGAAAGGAAAAAAATAAAAGAAAAAAGAAAATGAAAATGAAAAAAGTAAGAGAAATAACAACCAAAAATCAATCATTCAATCAGTCTTCACAGAATTGCAAAAGTACAAAATTAGAGCACCCCCACATTAGGGGGCCAGGGATATAGCTGAGTGGCACAAGTGCCTGCCTGGCAAGCACGAGGTCCCAAGCTCAATTCCTGATAACAAAATAAATAAATAAATAAGTAAATAAATAAGTAAATAAATAAATAAATAAAGCGCCCCCACAGCCCCATTTCTATTGCCACCTGAGTTCTAACATGGGGATTGCACCTGTTTCCTTGCCACCTTATAATCTGTTTGGTCATATGTCTATGAGTGAGGCGGCTTGTTCATCAGGATGGCTCTGTGGGCCTCCCTCCCAGCTCCAGAGGTCTGTCTGCGGCAAACTACTGCCCTTCATCTCTATGTCAAGGTCACATCTCCTCAGTTAAGTTGGGAAGGGGAATCTGCAGTGTAATTTGCTTCAAACCTAGTTCTCCATCAACTTTCATCAGAACCCTCTCACTCTACTCCTCTCCCTGCCGGACAAATCTGTGTCAAGGACAGGCTTGAGCCTCTAGTTTTAACTTGTCAGGCAGCAGACAAATCAACGAATAGCTTCGTAAAGGAATAGCCTTGATGAATAGGTAGTAAGATCATTTTAGACATTTAGATTTGAGATGCTTAAAGTCTAGTGTTGGAACTTTCTAAACAATAGGGGGAAGTAATAATAGAAAATTAAAGCAGAACTACTACTATTTGGCCATTAATCTCAGAGTTACTCAGACAATATTACATATAGAAATGAGATAAATTAGTACTCTTGTGGAGCTATTTTACTCCCTGTCCATTTTCTCAGCAGCACTGATCTATTCTTACCTTACTGGCCTATAATTTTGGAGGAACCAAGGCAGAGTATTTTAAATAACTTGCTATCAAGGGACAGCATCTGGACTAGGCTGACTGACTTCTAAGTACAGGTGATGGTACAATCATAAATTTGAGGAGACAAATTTTACTGTTATTTTGGGTGGGTGAGACTTAAATTCTGCTTAATGAAGAGAATTCAAGTCCATAAAAATGTCAGAACTTGAGGTGAAAAATGAGTTCTTGACATAAAAAGCAACAAATTCCTGAAGACCAATAAATGACCAGAGGATGGGTCATTCCTTTTCAATTCCTCAAAGCTTGTGGATTTTTATTTGGAAAAGGATAAAGTACGTGTCTTGGGTCACAGTGAATAAGCCTTTTGGGAGTGTTTGGGTTTGGGGTGAGTACTTTCAGACACTTATCAAATTCGGAATAAGTAGCTTTAAGCGCATTCTTTAAAAAAACAAATTTCAATTCACTAAAACTTGAAACATCCTTTCTTTTATTTTTTGGTCAAACATTTTCCCTTAATTATTAAACCCATGTGGATATTAAGGGAAATGTAACCCATGTGTTTCTCATTCACTTGCGTTCAATTCGTCAAGTTCTCTTTTGTAACAGGCTTTGACATTAAAGAAGTATTCTGGGGCCTTTTTCTTAGAAACAGGAAGTGTTGTTCCGCCAAAAAGTAAAGGAACTTTAACCACCAAAGATTTGAATTCCATTTGAAATGCTGAGGCTTAAAAGGAAGCTGAAGAGTAACTTGACTAAACACTTTCTTCCTAGCCCTTCATTTTTTTTTTTCCATTTAGTTATGGAAAATTACCTTGTGAACATTGGGCTGGATTTCTCTTTTTTGTGCCCAGATAGCTGTCAAATCACATGGTGAAGAACATTTTTTTTACTGAATCTGACATTCCTGTCCATACTGATGCTTAAGGGGTTGTTAGAAATTCTCTCATCATCAGGGAAGAGACTTGAAATGTGAAAAGAGAAATCTTGCTTTCTGAAAGAACTTGATATAGTTTGAACCTAAAATGTCCTTCAACTGCTTATGTATTTAAGGCTTGTTTTCCAGCCTATGGTGCTAGTGAGAGGTGGGCTCTGGTGGAGGGATGTTAGACCACTGAGCGAGTGGCCCCTGTTCCACTCTTCTGTGTGTGTCCCTGCTTCTGTGTGGTGAGCTGCTTTGCCCTCCCACCTTCTCCTGCTGGGATGATCTACTTCATTGCAGGCCCAAAACAATAGAGCCAACCAACCACAGACTGAAATCTCTGAGGTTTTCATCTATTTTTTTTTTTTTTTTTAACAGATCTTTCTACCTTTTAATTTCATTATCTCAGGTATATATTCTCAGTGAAAGAAAGACGAGAGAACTGTATTCTGTTACAACTGTAGGGTGAAGGGAGTGTTCTCCTTTGCTGTATGAATGTCTTGTAACAAACCGACAAAGAAAAGTAAATGGAAGAGAAAGAGGACAAATTATTGTATGCATGGAGGTAATCACACAATGTGACTGCCCACCAGTTCAACGTAATTTAGAAGTTTATATAACTCTTTCCATGAGGAAAAGAGAGAAGAACTACGTAAAAACTGTGTGGTAACCGATTGTATTATCGGAGCTACAAGAAGAATTACAGACAATTGTTAAGCTAATTGCAAATGATTTTAGTGAACCTCAGTGTTCTAGAAGAAGCAATGACCTGGGGCAAAGTGTTTTGGGTCTACAGAACAGACAATGGCTTGTAAATAATTTGAAAATATTGAATTGGATCAATATAGAAGACAATGATACATGACCAAGTCTGTTCAGGTATTTTGACATACGTCAGTAGATCTCTCTGCCAAAATGAAGTTAACGAGTGAAAACTTAGGGAAAATTCAGTGTTTGATTGCTTGCCAGACATTATGTAAAAAGAAAATACATTGTGTCCCTGACTTGAGCATTTGAGTTGCAAACTCACAGTTGTAATGTGTGAGACTCACTTTGTTGACTTACAAGTGAATCCGACTCATGAACAATTCTCCAAGAACAGAACTCATTTGTGAGTGAGGGACTTACTGATAAAAGTCACGTCTAGTGGCAACTGCTCTCTAAGCCCCTTTAATTGAAAATAACCAGCATAGCAGTGTGCTGTATTTTGCAGCCCCTGGGCACTTTCACCATCACTGCACTATCTCATCTCTTCTTTCTGAGTTAGATGGTCAAATACAGCAAAAAGGTAGATATGAGCAGTATTCATGTAATTTGCCATGAGTCTATGGGGATGTAATACAGGGAACTTTTATTTAATTTACATTTACATTTCGTTCCCCAGAGAGTTGACAATGTATGGCCTCTTAAGAATTACTCTCCAGGGGACTTCCGGGAAGATGGCGACCAGGTGAGCAGCAGAGGGAATCTCTCCCAGAGACCAATCATTTGCACGCGGCTGCCCAGTCCGTGGAGGCAAAATTCCAACTGATTGGGCTGCTCTCCGCGGCCTGAGAATTAAAGGGCCGGCTGACAAGCCGTGCGGCGAGAAGTGGGCGGACCCTGAGAGCTCGGCGCCCAGGGGATCGGTCCTGCGTTTGGGACACAGCTCGGTTCAAATCGCGTACAGCCGAGAGAGCGAGTGCGGAGGGAAGGACGGCTTCAGCTCCTAAACCCGACCGGCTCAGAGGCGGCTGTAACCAGGATTTGTTGGAGGCAGCAGAGCAGAGGAAACTCAGAGAATGCGCTACTGGGACAGACTGCGCCAATCTGGGCAGCGGTCCGGGATCCCGCTCAGAACCCCACCCCCGCAGCCGGCGCTGTGCGAACCGGAGCAACAGCGATAGGCGGGATTTCTGAGTCGGGCAAAAGCTCCATACAGAGAGATACATCTGAACTGCATTCCTGTCTGCAAGATCAAAGGGTGAGTTAAGTGGGTGCTCTCACCAGTTTTTCCTGAATCGGGAAGAAGCTCAGCCCAGCGAGTGACATCAAAACAGCTTTTAAAACTGCGGGATCTCCCGGGTGGGAAGAACTAGCTAGGTGCCCCAATGGGATTTGTGAGGGGGGAAGGAGCTCCACCCAGGGAGGAACACCTGAGTGCCCTGTCTGTAAGACTCCTGGGGCGGCAAGCTGTTTATTCGCCCCGGCCAGGTCTTGGGGTAGGGAATAGAAGCAGAAATCTCAGCAGACAGCTTAAGGGACATTCTCCCAAAGAGAAGTAATCATTGGAGCAGCCTCTGCAGCAGACCTTTGCCTGCTGAACTGCCTGTGGAATTTATGGCTCCACATTTTGAATCTGATACCCAAAAATGGGAAAACAGAGGAGTAAAACGCAGTCTCAAAACTCAACCCCACCCAGAACAAGTTATGAATGTGAAGATACAGGGGAACCAGGAAGCCACATAACTTCAAGTTATGAAACGATTGCAGCCGAAATCAAACAAATCCAACAGGCCATGAAAGAGCTTAAAGCAGAAATAACCCACATACCCGCAATGATTTCTCAGACAAAAAACGAGCTGAAAACAATGATGGAAGAAATGTGCCATTTACATAGACAAGAAATAGACAAAAGTCTAGAAGAAAATAGGAAACAAATGGAAACGTTACAAGAGCAATTTAGGAATGAATTACCAATAATGAAACAGGTCCAAAGAGAACGCCAGGATTTGAAAACTAACGCTGAAAGCATGCAAAACCCTTTAAATGAAACCGAAGATAGAATTTCAGAACTTGAAGACAGCATGGCAGCTTATGAGCGTGAAAGGAAGAATCTCATGATATCATCAAAGACACAAGAAAAGTCAATCCAACAGCTGCAAGATGAGGCAAAACGTAACAATATTCGAATTATAGGAGTGTGTGAAACAGCAGGATATCACACAAACGATATAAAAGGAATATTTGATGAAATAATAGCAGAAAATTTCCCAAACAAGGTAAAAGATACTGAAGTTCAGTTAAGCGAAGCATATAGAAACCCAATGATCCATAACCCAAAGAAAAACACACACAGGCATATAATAGTCAAGATCCCAGATATCCAGCAAAAGAACACAATATTAAAAGCTGCCAGAGAAATGAAACAGATCACCTATAAAGGAAAGCCCATCAGAATCACAGCAGATTTCTCAATGGAAACCATGAAAGCAAGAAGAGCTTGGAGCGAGATACTACAG
>PVLD010007241.1:0-93194 GCA_004027595.1 Dinomys branickii | reverse complement strand
CTGCAAGATGAGGCAAAGCGTAACAATATTCAAATTATAGGAGTGTGTGAAACAGCAGGAGATCTCACAAATGATATAAAAGGAATATTTGATGAAATAATAGCAGAAAATTTCCCAAACAAGCTAAAAGATACTGAAGTTCAGTTAAGCGAAGCATATAGAACACCAATGATCCATAACCCAAAGAAAAACACGCACAAGCATATAATAATCAAGATCCCAGATATCCAGCAAAAGAACACAATATTAAAAGCTGCCAGAGAAAGGAAACAGATCACCTATAAAGGAAAGCCCATCAGAATCACAGCAGATTTCTCAACAGAAACCATGAAAGCAAGAAGAGCTTGGAGCGAGATACTACAGATTCTAAGACAAAACAACTTCCAACCCAGATTGATGTATCCTGAAAAATTATCCCTCAAATTCAATGGAGAAATAAAATATTTCCACGACAAAGAACAACTGAAGAACTTCATGAGTGCCAAACCAGCATTGGAAAAAGCACTAAAAGTTATTCTAGACAGAGAAAAAAGAGACCACAATCCCAAGAACAGCTATAGAAATAACTCCCTAAACAGAACAAATAATTAAACAGCCAGCAAAAGAAGGAAAACTTCAAGTAATTATGTTTCAATTACTGAGAGCGATGCAAGCTTTTTTGCTTCATGTCCACAAACACTGCAGCCCAGGCCTGATATTTACAATCCCCCTAGCAAGTGAGCACAGCAGGATTAATAGCAGAGAGCGCTGTGGTTTTGTTATTAAGTTGCTCTCCATAATTAGTAAATTTATTGTCCTAATTGTTTTCGCATGGCTGCTCCACCTAGAGGAGAGGTCTCACTTCCCTGCCTCCTCACAGTCTGGGTCTTGTCTTCGTATTTCAGCGAGGTCCCTGCTCATCTCTCCAGTCTGTCCGATCCGACAGAGGCTGATTTGCAGTCGGGTCAGCAGGAAGGAGCAGTGAAATTCCTTCCGGAGACTGCAGTGAGGTGGTGGGGCTGGGCTGAGAGCGGGTTGTGGGTGAGATTCCCAGGGCAAGCCAAGCGTGGGCACACCTGCAATCCCAGCACTCCAGGGGCTGAGGCAGGACCACTGGGAATATGAGTCCTGTCCGGGTTACAGAGCAAATTCAAAACCAGCCTGAACTTCAGAGTGAGACCCTATGTCAAAAAGACTTCTAGGGCACCCAGGATCCAGGCTACTCTGCCATGCTGTGGATGGACCCAGGGTCCCCGACAACTTTGGCCGCACCCAACTTCCACCATCACTGAGATCTCAGGGGCTGAGATCCCTGGCACCTGTCAGCCAGGACAAGGCCATTGTCCTGCAGGATGCCACACTGAGAAGAAGAGTGGGTCATAGCGGGCGAGAAGCTGACCCGGATGCAGTGTGGCTCTGCCCAAGTCCCCTGGTCCCTGGAGGGCACCGGCTGCTGGGCAGCACCATCGCCATGGAAACCTGGGTTGGAGAGAACCAGCAGTTGCGTGACTTCTGGGTTCTCGGGTATCACTCGCATGGTTTCCACAATAAAACCCAGCAGCTGGCACCCCCTCCAGAGCAGGTGACATAGGTGCCCTTGGGTGACTCAGTTTCCCCACCTTCACCCCTCCCTGGTCCCTCCTCCTATCACCACACATACTGCTCTATTTCTTGGTTTCTTGCTGAACTTTTGTCTCCCTCCACCCCGGTGGGGCTCTGGGAAAGCAAGGCCTTTTTTGTTCACAGATACATACCACCCCCTCTTCACAGGGTGCATGCACATAGCATGTGCTCAGTAAATATCTAATAAAAACGCAGAGAGCAGAAGGGCAGCCCATCGCTCTGGGAGTGCGTCAGTGTGGAAACAGGGTGGGGCCCTCCCTCCCACCTGGACCGTCCTGGGAGGGCACCCCTCCTTCGCAGTCCCTGCCCCCCCTTGGGCTGGGGAGGGGGGGAGGCTGCTGCAGCCCAGCCAGACTGGAGGGAGGCTCCCCTACCCTGGTTTATGCGCACACATTTGAACTTGAAATTGAGCATGCAGATGTGTACTCGGCAAGGGCAGCACATTCAGGAGAGGATGCTGGCTGGGGTGGTCTCTGGAAAAAGCAGCACCCCCCAGGCCGGGCAGGACGGCAGTGGCACAAGGGCTGCAGGCAGGGACGGAACCGGGAAAGCAAGAGCGGGGTAGTAATTCCACTCCACACATGCATTATTCACTCTGCACGGCCTCCTGCTGGCCTGCACCGGGTCTGTCCCAGCAAGCAGGCAATCAGGGGAGCCACGCAGCTCCAAGGCAGAAGGTACCGCTGTCCCAGCCACAGCCCCAAGCTAGCCATCGAGCCATGAGCCGGAAGGAAGCGGCCCAGAAGCGGTGAGTTCCCACCCAGGTGCCCGTGGACTGCTCTGATCCACCTAGGGGACACAGAGAGGGGAACTTGGCTCGGGTGGCCTCAGGACGCAGTGGTGTGAGAGGCGACGGTGACTGAGGGCCTGGTGAGTGATCAGAGGACAGGAGGGGGGATCTCCGAGTTGTCCTTTAACCCAGACCCGCCTGGAAGAGGTTTCCAGGCTCCAGCAGGGCTGCAATGTTGGTTAAAGGTCTAGGAAGGCCTAGAACAAACTGACTTGTAACTAGATCTACATGTATGTGTGTGTATGAGCATGCAGATGTGTACCCGGCAAGGGCAACACATTCGGGAGAGGACACTGGCTGGAGAGGACACACACACACACCACAATACCACACACACCACACATACACACTACGCACTCTACACAATCACACATAGGTGCCAAATTACCACATTCACATGCCACGAAGACATACCACATAACCACATACACACACCATGCCCACTGCACACATGTGCCACACACACTACACACACACACCACACATACACACATATTCATTTGTCTCCTTGCTTCATTGCCTGTGTCTCTCAGTAGACCTGGGACACCATAAGGGCAAGAATCTTGCCTAATTTATTCATGAATGTATCTTTGTGTCTGTCCCAGTGCCCGGCACAGAGTAGGTGTTCCTCAGAGTTTGGATCATGAATGTCCCCAAAGCCCGTCTGTTGAAGGTGTGGTCCCTGACCTGTGGCACCACAGAAAGTGGTGGAACCTTTAGCAGGCGGGGCCTCGTGCGAGGAAGTGATGTCAATTGGGGCGTGGCCTCAAAGGGGATGTTGGGATCCAGCCCTCTTCCTTCCTTCTCACTTCCTGGCCACTCTGAGCTAAGCATCCTTCTCAGCCACGGTTCTGCCATGATGTCCCGTGCTGCCACAGGCTCAGTGTACCAAGGCTGAGTGACATGGCTTGAAGCCTCTGAAACTGGGCCAAAATAAACCTTTCCTCCTTTACATGGATTTTTCTCAGGTCTTTTGTCACAGCAATGGGAAGCTGACTGTCACAGTGCTGAATAAATCACTAAGTAATTCATAGCACATTCTTCACATCCCTTACCTCGACATGGGTAGCAAGAAGGGCTCCAGCCAACAATTAGGAGTAGGGTCAGCCCAGAATGGCCACCTCTGGATCCCTGTCCCCAAGCAGTTCCGAGAGACAGCTGCCCCGGCTACACAGGACTGTGTGGTGAGAGCCACAGGGAGGAACAGAACTGGAATGTTTGCAGCCTTTGAAATGGTGCTGGTGGTCGGGTGACTGGGATCAGGGGCTTCCTGTGGTCTTATTCCTCCTCCTCCCCGTGTGGGCAGCCTCACAGTGACCGAAGTGCTCCATAAATGTCTTGGCCCTGGCCAGGTTGACCTGGCTCCCTGCTGCTCCAGCTACGGGCATGAGCAGGGTTTAAAGGGTTCCCCAGTATGGGCCACAGCACTCTCACCCTAGCACAGTAGCTTCTCTGACCCATGCACGGTGGCCCCGGGCAGCCCCAGGAAACCCTTCCTTCCTGCCATCCCACAGGATGTAACAGTGGGAACCTGCTGGTGGGGTTGGGGTGCGATTTCTCTTTTTCTTGCTAAGCTTTGTGATTACTCCTTGCAACCTATTAACACCAGCCCCAACCATTTACATCTCATTTGGGGTACACCTGGGTTTCTGAAGAATGATTTAATGTAGCTTTGGCTGATCTGCAAGTGTTAGACCTTCATATACCTGCACCCAAGCTTCTGGGACAACTTTGAGTCAAAGAGCAAAGACCAAAGAATAGAACCACGAATAATTGTGAATACGTATAATTGTGTTAGGTCTACCTGAATTTAACAAGTATGCACAATCTGCCCTGTTTGTTCATTCTCTCTCTCGCCCTCTCTCTCTACGCATGAATTTAAACATACACATATCAGTTTGGATCTGTGTTTTCTTAACCACTTCAAAGTAAGTGTAAACCATCCTGCACCTTCACAATAGATGTTTCGTTAGGTGTGTCCCAAGGACATTCTCCTGTACATCCTCAATCCTAATGAGAGACCTTTAACATCGGTTTTGCCCCTTCCAGCACTGTGGGCAGTTAGTGGCAAGATGCCATGGCTAAAGCCTGCAGAGTTTCAAGTCCATAGAGTGCACCTGCCAGAAAGACAGCACTCAGGTCTTTCCAAGATAAGTTTTCAGTGACAAACTACATTTGGTGCTTATAGAAACTGTTGGCAATAGAAACAACAAATCCTCATAATCCCTGAAAATCACTGAGTCACCTGCACACTGCCTGTAACTCCCTCATTTTCTTGGTGCACAGATTTGTTTGTTTTGTAGAAGAAAACTTGGGATCATACTGATGCATTTACAGCCACTTGTATTGTGTAAGTGCACATATATATCCATCCTCAAACATATTGTGTATCTACGTCTGATTCCTATACATCATGGCTGATGTTTTTCTCTTAATTTCGTATCATATACTGTTCTGCAGTACCATGGGGCCTTCGCAGTCATTTTTTTGAACAGAGAGGTGACTTGCCAGTGAATCATGCATGGCGACATAACTAGCCTCTGTCACACTCACAGTCTATTGTCCCCTCCCATCCACCCTTTCACCTGAGGAAGCCGCCCTTCTGTGACCACTGCACAGTGTGACGGCTTGCTGCCGCCCCGAGCAGGGGACGATTCAATTCTGCTGCCTTGGAGAGGGAGGAAGGA
Source organism: Dinomys branickii (assembly GCA_004027595.1). NCBI lineage: Eukaryota > Metazoa > Chordata > Mammalia > Rodentia > Dinomyidae > Dinomys > Dinomys branickii. The sequence goes on along the minus strand of PVLD010007241.1, from coordinate 88,115 downwards.
GGCTGCCTTTCCTCCGTTGCTGACTGAGGAGCTGCAGCCGGCAAGTCTGAGAACCACGTCGGTGTACGCGGCTGCAGGGACCGGGACGTGGCCCGGTTGCCCGGCCTGAGATGGGAATGAATCCAGGCGGGTGGTGTGGGGCCAAGGAGACCTGAGACTGGCAATGCCAGGGGACTTAGGCATGCTTGACAGGGCAGGGTGTGGAGGGATCGGGCGGGCTGTGCTGTGTTGAGGAGTCTGTCCAACATCATTGTGGTGGGCCAGTGTGTGATGCAGTGGACTGCAGTGTGACACGGCCACGCCAGCCTCTCTCCGGGGTGTCTCACCCAGGCATAATCTGCACGAAGTGGCAGCGCCACTGGAAGGCTCTCTGGGTCTCAGCCACCCTGGGGACGAGCTGCTCTGCGCGGTCCTGAGCCGGGTATTTCTGTCACCCTGACCGCACCAGGCTCTGAAGGTCACAATCTTGCTCCCTTCTTGCTGGTAACATCTGCGAGCCAACATCCCTCCTCCCAGGTCACATGTGTTAACCCAGACATGACCCCCAGATCTCTTAAAAAACTTTACAATTATTACTTCTAATTAATCAAGTGTAATTTCTTAAAAAGTGAACACCTCACTCTAGAAAACTGATCTTGCTCTTTTTCTGGGCTCACTTCTAGCCCCGGGCTGGTAGTGAAGCCTTTCTGATTTGTTACCACGGTAGCACTCGCCCACACTAGAGAACACAGCTCCCGGTAACATCCTTGTTACTGTTTTGGGGTGGGGGCAGTGCCGGGGCTCGCACCCAGGGCCTCCTACATGCTAGGCAGGCGCACTACTGCTGAACTACACACGCAGGCAGCCATCTTTGTTTATTTTACTTTCTTATTAGTCCACGTTTGCAGAACGTGTGTCTATATTTCTTGGGGGGAGTTGGTGCGTGTACACAGCACTCCTGGATTCCATTTCTCACTCCCACGCCACTTCTCTCTCTTTTCATCTTTTGATCCCTTTGAGAAAGATTCATCTCCCGACTGCCTATTATCTGTCTTTCATTTGGTTCCTTACTTATACTTTGGGTTTCTTATATAAAAGAAACCATGTGATATTTAAGCTTGTGTGTCTGATTTATTTCACTTAACACCATGGTGCCAAGGTACATCCATTTTCCTACAAATGACTCAAATTTATTCTTCTTCATAACAGAGTAGTGCTCCATGGTGTATAAATACCACGCTTTATCCATTCACCTATTGATGGACATAAGGCTGCTGCTAAGGTTTAGCTGTTATGAGCTGTGCTGCTGTAAACACGGGCGTGCACAGACCACTGTAATATGATGTCTTTAAATCTTTCAGGAAGATCCCTAGGAGGAAAATAGCTGGGTAGAATGAAATGTCTAGTTCTAGCCTTTTGAGGAATCTCCACGCTGATTTCCACAGTGTTTGCACCAGTTTACGCCCCCACCAACAGTGTAAAAGGGCTCTTTTCCTCCCACAGGCTTGCCAACATTTCTAGACGATGGTCATTCTTTCTGGGGTCAGGAAGGCAACCACAACTTTAATGGCTCCGTGCCCATCCATACTTTAACTCTCAGTCAGGATGCAGAAGCTGAGTCCACAACTGTAAGCGCCCAAGCATGTGGAGAATTCAGCCACAGTGGGCCTCAGGGATGGCGTGGCCTTGGTTGCCACGGAGCCCTCTGCCCATGGCAGAGCCCCCCAGTCCTTGTCCCACACCGCCCAGGGACAGTGCATGCAGACATGCTTTCCACCTGAGCTGAGCCTCTGAAGGTGTTTTCTGCAGAGTTGTTTGCTCTGCTCGGAAGTTGCAGACCACGCTGAATTTACTTGTTTATGGCTAGGTGTCTCAGAAGCTGCCCTGCAGATGTTAAATGTGTGAGTGTCTGGGTGGTGGCAAAATAAACCTCGATCGAACAGGGCATCAGGGTTCCAAAAGGGAGCTAGCCCTCACTATGGTGCGTCAATTGCCAACACAGACATTGCAGGTGCGTCACGGGCAGCATAGTAACTTCACACCGCCAGGGGCCCAGCTGTGAATATTTAAAGCAGGAACATTTTTTCTCTCTAGACAAATATATTTCATAACTTATTATTTTCTTTAGCCAAAATACTGATTTTCTTTTTTAGTTATAGTCTCCAAAAAAGCCTTCTATTCCTTCTGTTGTCCAACCCACCAAACTAGGTTTCTTACTAGAAACCCCAGAAGATTTAAGTGAGAACTTCGCTCTTGGAATAGGGCATGTGTGTGTCTTGTGAGGCTAGTACTGGGGCCTTGGACGATGAAGGTCCCCCATTTATAACTTGTTACAGTATTTCCCCAGAGCTTTAGAAACCTCCGGAGCCTGCAGACTGACTCACACCAAGGTCACATGGGGGCTTCTGCGAGGAGTGTAAATCTGACCCCCCATCCAGCCCTCTTTCAAGTTCGTTGCGCTCCAAAATCACTTAGAACAGAGCAGAACCTCTTCAGAGAAAATCTCCTTTGCAGTTGATTGTTTGGATTTATTTGTTTACTTTTGGTTTTTGAGGCAGGGTCCCAGGCAAGTGATACTCCTGCCTCAGCCTCCCAAGTAGCTGAGAGTAACAGACATGTACCTTCATGCCTGGCTGCATGTGGGTAAGGGGGATATATTAACATAATTTTTCCTATTTGTCTGGAAAACTGAAGGTCCACGATGACTTTTCCATGAATTACGTTCTGTATGTCTTCCTGGGTCCATCAACAAAAAGCACATGAGAAACCCCCATTTTCTCGTTTGGAAAATATGGGAACGTGACTGGATGAACTCTAGTTTTATGGATCAGTAATTCCGTTTCTCCAGAATTCATTTGCCTTTGAAATATCAAACCTAGACGCACACAGACATAACATAATATCCTTCAGCGTCAAGCACTATAATGAAAAGTAAATTATATTTTTTGGATGTATATTTTAATCATATAGGTAATATAAAATATATGGTCCTTAATTTAAGAAAATAGACATTACAGAGTCTGGGAGTGTAGTTCAGTGGTAGAACATATGCTTTACAAGCCAGAGATCCCAGATTCAATTCCCAGCCCTACGAAAAAGAAATGTTTATTAAATAAATAAATAAAACCAAAAAAGTAAACGTTCCCGAAAGACTAGGGTTGGTTTTGTCACCCAGTCCTAATCCTCTCCTGCCTAACCCCAGAGGCAATTATTACTCTGGGCATAAAGTTCTAGTAAAACTCCCTTTACAGGGCGCAGGGTATACAGCTTAGTGCAGGGCAGCTGCCTACCATACGTAGATTTCCTTTTAGTGTTGTTTACTGAACACAGTTTGCTTCACAAACTTGCTTTTTAATGCATCTGGCTTTTCTCTCAGTAGTTTGCCTCAGGGATCTTTCTGTGTTGGTTTATGAGATAAACTTCTTTCTTTATACCTGAGCTGGTTGAAGGTTGCTCCGGGTCTCCCGTCTGCCTCCCCTCCACCACTTGGAAAGTCTCCCCTTTCTACCAGTTCATTCCTGGAGCCCCACCATCAGAATGGGCCACGCCCCCCACCATGGGCCTCCAAACCCCCAGCCCTTCCTCAGGGAGTGCAGCTGTGCCTGAAAGGAAAGCGATCAGGAGACTGGTTTCCCACAGTCCTCTTGCCCCTGTTAAAAATAAACCAAACTCTATCTACGAGGGCTTGTTTTTTCAAAATATAAAGAAAATATTCCACATCCCTCCCAAACCTGCTTTTCAGCTAAAAATCTGATGCAAAGATTTAATCTTTAACTAAAACACGAGGTGAAGCATAAATGAACCACGGAAATGCTGGCCTTCTTAACCACCCCATCAGCCCCCCACAAAGCGGTCTGCTCCCGTACGTATTATTGGGGTCCGTGAGAGGGGACAGGTATTGTAAGCCAGAATGCTCACTCTAACACTAACCGGAAAACTTCACACTCTGCATAGAGGGTTTCTTTTTCTTTCTTCTTTTCAGTATTTGTGGTTCACACTGAGCTACATCCTAGCCTTCTTTCTTTAGCTCATTTTTTATTTTGAGACAAAATATTATTAAATTGCCCAGGCAAGACTCAAACTTTCAATCCTCCTGCCTCAGCCTCCCAGAGTACTAGGATTATAGGAATACACCACCACGCCTAGCTAAGACATTTTCTTTTACTACATTTAGTTCCTATATCAGGCAATGGTGATTTTATTGCTAACAAATGTAAATAAGGAATAAGAAGAAGATTATGAGAAAATGTCCATATCTCTAATTTCATGTGTCAAGCTATGCTAATTTTTTAAACTAGCAAATACAGGTTAAGGGAAAACATGACAGAAAATGTCTCATAGGAATTCATTCCTCTGCCCCTGTCACGAGACACTGAGGAAGACAGTGACTAGAGGACTCGTTTACAGGGTAAGGACTTGGCTTTTTCACTTGCAGGGGAAAGAAACCACGCAAGCCATGTACTCACTCTGAGCTAAAAATCATCGTCAGATAGAAGAAGAGTTGGAGAAAGGTGGTTTATTTATTTATTTATTTATTTATTTATTTATTTATTGTCTTTTTGAGAAAGGATCTTGCTATGCATTTCAAGCTGGCCTTGAGCTCACTTTGTAGCCCAGGCTGGCCTCAAACTCACAGATCCTGCCTCAGCCTCCCAAATGCTAGGATTATAGGCGTCTGCCACCACGCCTGGCCTGAGAAAGGAGTTTTAGACTTAAGAAATCCCTCCGTGTAAAAAGATACATTCTCTGAAACATGATTTGTCTGCTTGCCTTCTACTTTCTGCTCAAATTATTTTAAATTCAGGTATGGAGGAAGAATTTCTTTATAGCCAAAACAGCCATCTGGATGAATACAAATGAGTTTGTGAGAGGCTTGAGCTACTAATGGGTAAACTTGTGGGCTGGTGACCTTCAGCTGAGCTTCATTTCTGGGTGCTGTCAGCCGCAGCCTGGCTTACAGTCTGTTCCCCTTGGCTTGGTGGACGGAGGCCCAAGCTAGAAGGCAGCTCACTCTGAAGCAGACTGCCTGTGGCAGAGAGGAGGAAGGAGAAAGCCATGTCCAGAACTTTCTATCATTTCTACAACTTTCCACAGTTGTTTGTAGAATCTTCTCTTCCCAACATGCCTCTGTCTGTGCTAGGGATGAAAGAGAGGAGGAAGGAGGTATACATGTCCAGCACTTTCTAGAACTTTCCACAGGTTGTAGAATCTTCTGCCCTCAGTATGACTCTGACTGTGGCAGGGTTGAGGGAGAGGAGGGATGCAGGTAACTCCTGTGTGGACAGAATGCTCACAGTTGGCTCCTGGGAAAGGGACCCCAGCCCAGCTGCTTAGCCCTGCCTTCCTATAAGAACTGGGTAAGCAGGGACTCTGCGGCCCCTAAGGAGGAGCAGAAACTGAGAAGTAAAGGGTTGTTTGCTTTCTGAGAAGAGAATGGTCAGAGCCTTCCAGAAAGAACAGTTTCCCACCCATTCATTGGCTTCCCTCATGCACAGAGGTTAAATGCTCAGAATTAGATTCATGACTTTAAATCCTGCTCAGGCTGTAGGACTCGGCCAATCTCACCTTCCTTCTCTGCAAAGTGATGATGGTAACAGCACAAACCCCACAGGACAGTGATGACAATTAAATGACTTAAACTGTGGAATGCTCCTAACACACTGCCTGGCACACGTTGAGGGCTGCGTGTGAGTGGTAAGCACTCATACTCTGTTAATAACATCACTACTCACTTGCCATTAACGACAAGGAGAGGGGATTATGAAAAAGCATTTACCTCCAAGGCTGAGAGCAAACTGAGGTGTAGAAACCCAAAGTGATCAATCTCGAAGTCTGGGCAATATTCCGACAAAACAGTGAAGAACAGTAACTACGATTTTAAAAAGTGAAACTTCTGAAAAAAAAAAGCTAAATTTCTAAAACAACTTTGGAAAATGATTGTGTTTGAGCCCATTTGGAAGATTAAAATTGGGCATTTTTTGAAAACCAGTGCTTGCCCCCTCAGTTCTGCCTCAGAGCTGGTGCTTCACAAAGGGATATCTGGGTGATATGACCCAAACCGGGGTGTCTGGGAATGGCTATTCCTAAAACCAGAGCTTATAGGCTTTCAGCAGCCAAAATCAGTTTTTCTTTTTGTTTTTGTGTCTGAGCAACGAAGAATAAGCACTAAGGAAAAAAAACTAGGAAATTAAATGTAAATGTCCTAGCAAATGCCTTACTAGTGACGATCCCCTTTTCCTGCTGGACACCGTTGACCTGCTGGTCCTCCTGTTCTCCCCCTGGACAGTGAAGAAATCATCGCATGATAAGTCATTTATCTTCAGTACCGATAGCACAAGGATAGAGCCACATAGTACCCGGAATGGGAAATTCACGTCACGTTATTTTCCATCGGTGAGTAATCGACGGGAAATGGAAATGTCACTGCGCGGCAGGCTGGCCATCTGGTCGGAGGCTCTCTGTGAATTCGGCAGCTGATGTGCGTAGAAGTATTAAAGCAACAGTGTCTGAAGCCGTTGTACTTCTCCGGGGAACCTCAGTTCATGCATGGGAGGAAGGCAATAAAGTCCAATTATTCTGCACGCGGCTACACAAGGCATATGAAAATTATCTCATGGAGAGCAACTCTACAGCTAAGTATTTTTTAAAATAGCCATCCGTCACTCCTGGTGACAAAATCAAACAAACCAATCCATCTCTGAGGAGCTGCCCATTAATCAAAAGGTGGTGGTGAGATGTTGGTAATTTTTCATTACCCCACATGTAATATTTTAAATCTGACATGCTGACAGGGTGGTCAGAATACCTGAAATTATCACGTCCACCGACAGGCAAGCTTCCTAGTGTTGGAACAGGTGTGTGACCTCCGTATCGAGGATCCCACTTTTCTTCTTTTAATGCATTTGTGTGCTTACGACAGGGGGCTACGGTACCTGTAGTTGAAAGTGACAGTGTAAGAGGCTTTTAAAACTGAGCATGATCAAAACTTTGGGGACCCCAGTGCTTTTGAGGTCTTGCATATCTTGTCCCACTTTAGGAGGTCAGCATCCAGGACCCACCATACAGAGAAGCACAGCCCTGTGGTAGCTGACATCACATCGGTAGCAGATGAAGGGAAGGTCCAGGGGAAAGATTAGTTAGGATGAAACAGGAGAGGAATTTGCCTCAGGTGTTATTGCCTGGGCCAGCCAGGCCAGTGTGAAGTACTGGTAGTTGCCTGGCGGGATTTAAAGTTTATTTAAATGAACACACCTTTTAAAATAATAGCAGTGAAACCCATCATCTGTTTTTATTTTCTGTATGTCAGTGAAAACACAAACATCCCAGTGGTCCTGCTGGACTTGCAGATCTTTGGAGTCAAGAAGTTTCACAGTGTTCTGGGAACAGCTTTGCCTGGAACACGGGGCTTCTCACTAGTGAGAAGCTGGTCCCTGAGTCCTGGTCTCGTTCTGGTAGCGGTGTAGTGCTGATCCAGTGGTGCTGGCTGTTGGGGTCCCAGTTGCTTGTGTCAAACACCAGATTTATGACTGGGGACTAAACCTGGCCCGCGACTTGCTTTGTAAAGTTTTATTAGAACACAGCTGTTCCCCTTCACTTGGGTGCTGCCCATGTCTGCTTCCCAGCTGAAAACAGAAGAGCTCGGCAGTTTGCAGCCGAGATCACAGGGCCAGCACAGCTGAAAACATTTACTGTCTGGCCAACAATAGGCTAGATGATCCTCATCCGGGATCCTGACTCTGAAATCTGGGGTTCTGGAAAGGACGAAAGAACGCGAGACTTTCAGGTACCTGAGTGAAGGGACAGAACCAAGAAGAGAAAAAGCCAGAAAGAAGGTGGATGGGCCCACAGAGCCATATGCTTTCTTCCCGCAGTGCCACTTCCCTGGCCCCGGAGCCGTGCTTCTGGGACCCATAGTGGGAAATGTGTAGGCAGGGATGTGGCCCCAGCTCATGCTTAAAGACAACATAGCCCATCACCAGCAAGAGTTCCTAGTAGGAGACATGACCCAGGGGTTCAGTACATTCCAGAGCCACCTTCCATTGGAGGATGGCTGGGCAGCTGGCCGCGTCACACCATGCAGGAGCTGTTCCCCCAGGCAGAGACCCCCAGGCACAGAGGGTGTCCGGGTACCCACATGTGTGCCCCACATGTGCCTGCCAGACCCATCCCACCCGCCCCAGACTGTTGTTTGCCAGGTCCGGAAGTCACTCAGCCAAGTTTGCAAAAGTCTTCCTGTGGGCACCGTTATCTCTAGGCTTACACCTGTCTCTTTGGTCACCACTGGTGTCTTCTGCCTTAGCCAGGAGCTCCTCGCCATCCTCTGACCCCCAGTCTTCCCCTTCCTAACTCCAGAACCTTCTCTCTCCTTGCCACCAGCTTCTGTCCGCTTTGGCCTCAAACACTCCACATGGCGCTCACTCTTTCCGCAGAGTCCACTGCCTCTCCTGCCCCAGCGTCCTCCTGCACAAGCCGACTGCTGGAACCCTGACTTCTGTGCACTTGGTTTCAGCTGCCTGGCATCCGGCCCTGTGCCTTCTATTTCCTTGAGGCCACATGATTGAGCCTTGCATGGGAAATTGTTCATTGGCGGTTGAAGGTCTGGCCAAGCCTGCTTAGATGGGCCTCGGTTTTTATTCCCCATGAGAGACCCCCGGCCGGCACATTTCAGGGAGCACCTATGTTTAACTGTCTACAGGGCCACAGAGCGCTTCCATGGGCAGCAGGTGATGGAGAAGACTCTCAAGGGGCTCAGAACTCCAAGGGCAAGTCAGGGGCAAGCAAGCACCTTGTCATGGAGGCACTGAGTCTGTAGCACACAGCTAGAGTGACCTGAGAAAGGTGTGCTGTGGGACCCCCAGGTCACCTCCCTCCTGAATCCCGTCCCTCCATGTGTCACGCCCTGCTGTGGAGGATGTTGGGAAGGACCTCACCACACCATTCCTGTTTCCTGTCTCCTCAAGCACCTGCCTGCCAGCCCTGCCGGAAGATGACCAATGGCTGTCTCTGGGTGTCACATTTGAATACCAGATGGCAGCATTTGCCCTAGTGGGCCCAGAGCCAACAGGTCCCCGACATATGAGCCTGAGGATTATGTGGCCGACACATTACCCATCCCCCTAACTTCGGGACTCTCGGCAGAGTCCTGTGGGTTAGAGCTCCATGTCTGTCTTGCTTGAAAAGGGAGGCCTCATTTCCGCCTTCCGGACTAATGCACGTTAACATTTGAAGCAGACGGGTGTGGCCTGCAGCCTGTACTGCCAGGAGGATGGGCCTAAAAGAGTCCCTGTGCCTAGAGAAGTCAGGTCCCAGTGCTGAGGCCACCTGTGCCCCATTCTGTGTGGACCTGGAGCTCAGCGCCAGGAAGAGGTGCTGACGAAGCTCATGCTCCGGGGACCATCACGCTAGGACAGGCGGTCACAGGAAGGGGGACAGCCCTCACCAAGTGTCACTGGGGTGGCGGCCTAGTCCGCTTCTGCCTGAACGAGTTAATTTCCTAGATTGTTTTTATAATAAAGTCTGGAGAGCAATCTTGTTTGCAAAAGTTTGGGTGAATGCAGATGGCCCTAACAGTTGGAGTGTCCTCTCTCTCTCCTCCTCTCTCTCCCTCCCCCCCCTCCTACCTCCACTCTCATACACACACACACACACACACACACACACACACACACACAGTGTTCGGATTGTAGTTTCAAGAAGAGATGCATGGCTGCTTTCTAACATCTGATATGGCCGGAGCAGACACGGAAACCTATGCATTACACATTATTAGACGCCATCTCACCATGTCCAAAGGCCACCTGAAAAAAATATACCTCAGGGACATGCTACCAAAGCTTTTGAGTCTGCGGGGTTTCTGTGGGCACCCAGGCTGTCACTTGCTCGCTGAGGCTGGGAGGGCCAGGAAGGGTAACATCAAGGACACTGTGCGATGCTGGGCAGCACTAGGGTGGACAGGGCGCGGATGACCCATGCTAAGGGCCTGGCCGCCCGGTTCAGCCTCGGCAGTGAAGTGAAATCTACCTGCTTCTGCCTGTCTCTGTGCCTGTCTTTCCCTTCTCCTTGACAAATTCCTCTCCCTGCAGAAAAGACCGCGGCCACAGTGCACTCGTGGCTCTTGGCTGGGAGACGCCAGGGCACTGGGGACCTCATCTCTAGGACAGACACACTGCCTGCCCCACAGTGATAAAACATGGAATGGGAGGAAATCATCTTGGGGTAAAACCTGCACTCCTCTCAAACTTGCCTTGAGCCCAGAAGGCCAAAGTTCGGGAAAAAGGGGAATGTCAGTATTCCCTTCAGAGCTGAAGCCGAGGCTCCGGATTTATGTGCCGAACCCTAGGGAAGAGTGGCCTGTCTGCTGATCTCAGGTTACCCTCCCCCCGCACATCTGCATCCTGCTGTCCCGAAAGTGCCGTATATCACAGGGTCCTCCGAACGCAGACGACACAGACGGACGGACACGAGGCCAAGGGACAGGGAGTTGAGGCCACTCAGCTATGCCGGCCTGTCCGTGTTGTGTTTGGGGCTGGAATGTTTGCACCCCGCCAGCCTCGCTGGGGGCTCTCTGTCTCCTAGAGTCACTAAGCAAGCACCAGGAGAGCGGCTGCACCCAGTTGCAGCTGCTGCCCTGTCAGTCGCGTTATTTCATTTCAGGACAAGCTTTGCGTCTACCAGGGCATAGTAATGCATTTTTACATAAAGTGGGGTCTGCACTTGGGTGAGAAAGGCCAGACTGGAGGCACATGGAGTGTGGCTGCCTTGGTGGTGCTGGCCATGAAGAACAGATGGACATGATGGCAACAGAGGTGCGGGGGCTGCTACTGTCTCAGCCTCAGAGCTAGTTTAATCCCCTGAAAGGAATCTAAAGATGCTTTGGCTTGGGGATGCAGGCACGTGGTAGCTGAGTCCCCTGTAGGAAAATGAATGCCCCTTGACACCATAATGTGAAGTAAATCAGATGCACAAGCTTCAGTATCACCCAGTTTCTCTCAGGAGAGAAACCGAAAGTGCAAATAAATTAAAGAGCAAAGTAGGGAGAAAGGCTTTTATTTTTAAAGTCAGGGCACTAATAAGTGTCCTTGATAGGGATTTTTAGCCAATCTGGTCACTGACAGCCCAAGGGCATTGTCTGAGCCTCAGCCTTTTTTCAGGACTCTTCTTCCCCACGGTTTTCCGCTGGGAAGTCACAGCAAGGCTGCATTTTCCTGGGGAAGGAAGGAACAGGCGCTGGAAGGACATGGGCACCTCAGTCTTCAGGTGACTGCCTCAGCCCAGTCCCCTGTGGTGACCACCAACCCTTGTCCTCCCTCCTCTGCTCACACAGATGTTCCTCTGATGTGTGGAATAGGATTTCTATGGTCCAAAAAAAAAATTTTTTTTCCCCAAGCCGTCTGCCGGACTCAATTTCAGGAATTTCTCGGAATGTTGTGAGAATTGGTGTTTCTGCCATGGGAACATTTGGAAGTAGACATCCGAATGGCTCCAGTTACAAGCTGGTTGGTATGTCTGGAACTATTTCTGAGCTAAGTGGACCTTCAGCGGGTCACCTAACTCTCCCCTCCCAGGGATCAGCGAGGCCAGGAGAGGCAGAGACACCTTCATAAAACTCCCATTCATTCCCTACTTCACCCTGCTGCATCCCTCTGCACATGCAGCAGAGCCCTGCGATGCTCCCTGCTTCTGCTGGGTGACCGTTGGGCCACTTTGTCACCATCCCTGGACATTGCCAGGAGCCCAGTGAACAGTCTGGTGGTTTAAGAGGTCCGTCTTTTCAAAACAGGTATTTTTGTGCTCACGGCCAAGTTTTAAAATCTTCAACCCTCAACGCTTATCAAAAGCACAGTGGATTTTTGTCTTCCTTTGTGAAATGACAGTTTTTCCCCCAAGCCACTGCCATCTCCACAGCCAGCTCTGCACAGCTGGTAAATTGAAGCAGGCAGCTTCTCTGGCACTCATGCCCGACCTTGCAGGAGATCTGGAGAGATGCTTTGGAAAGCAGGGTGCCCGCTCTTGGAGGAAGAGCACCCCTGATTTGCTTGGCCAAACCTCCGAGTGGCAGGAGTGCCCTCCTGCTTTCTGGTCCCGGCCTGGGTCTCTCAGAGTAGCCTTGCTGTGAGGTCCATGTGCAGAGAACTGCTGCAGGGGGATGCTGGAATGAGCCCTGGAAAAGCCCACCTGTTATTGGGGCATCGCAGCTTCTGCTGTGGGTTGGATTTTGTGTCTGCAAAGGTACATCTGACCCTTTGCTCCCATGGGCATGAATGTGAGCTTAACTGGGAAATACACTCTCTGCAGTCATCAAGCTAAGACGAGATCGAGCTGGAGCATGGTGGGCCCTGATCCACTGACTGGCCAGAGATGGGAACCAAGCAGCAGGTAGTTGAAGGACACCAAGGGTGGCCAGGAGCCAGGCGGAAGCAGAGGTCTGAGGAGGAAGGCCTGCCTGTGTAGCACCTCCCACGGAGGTAGCACAATCCCCTCAGAGGGAACACAGCCCTGCTGGCCAACATCTTGATTTTGGACTTTCAACCTCCAGAACTGTGAGAAAGTGAGTTTCTGGCATTCTTAACCCCCAGGTGGTGATAGTTTGTTCCAGTGTCCCTAGAAAACCAAAACACCATCTCCCCTCTAAACCCCCCCACCCCGTCAGCACTGAGGGTTGAATCTAGAGCCTTTGCTCTGAGCTACATCCACACCCTTTTTTAGTTTTTATTTTTGAGACAGGTTCTCATGGACACACTAAACTGCCCAGGGTGGGCTCAAATTTGCCACCTTCCTGCCTCAGCCTCCCAGAGTGCTGCAATCGCAGGCATGTGCCACCATGCCAGTTCACATCTTTAGCATCTGTGGCTGTTGTGTTGGGCTATCACATGGTGAATTCAGACAGGTACTAAGTAAGCAGCCGGCAGTAATAGAGAGGCTGTCCCAACCAATGGCAGATTTCTTTCCCTGGAACCAAAAAGAAGACTTGAATGGACAAGATATTCTTGCCTTGATTTAAAAAAAAAAAAAAAACTGGGAAATGAGACACTCTATATGAATGTGATCACTACATATACCTAAAATGTACCAGTAAACTTCAATAAATAAATAAGTAAAATTTTAAAAAAGAAATGAGACAGTTGTAACTGGAGATGTCCACATTTTACTACTCATACAATTATATAGTTTACAGCTTTACAATGAGACTATAATAACGCAGTCGCCTCTGGTGATTAAAAAGTAACACAAGCCAGGTGTGGTGGTGCACGCCTATGACCCTAGCACTCTGGAAGCCGAGGCAGGGGGATAGCCAGGAGTTCAAGGCCAGCCTGGTGTACGCAGTGAGACTGTGTCTCAAAAACCAAACATATAAATAAATAGTAAAACAGCAAGAAGAGTTAGTTGACAGTGGGGTATGTAGCCAACAAGGCATTTTCCTGTTCAGCAGCTAAAATGAGTGAGGTCCTTGTGGTCTGTAGGTGGCGGCCTGGAAAGATCGGAAGATGGACCCAGGACTCCCCTCCTCCTGGTTTTAGGTGGGAATCCAGAGAAGTGATGGCTGTTACTGATTGAGGGAACAAATCATTCAGAAGAAGAAAGCAGAAGAAAGATAGGTTTTGCCAGTGCATATGTTGAATGGGCAAAGGGTGCTCAGAAGTGGTCAGGTTGTCACATTAATTATGTACTTGATGGTCTCGTCTAAGTTTTGGGTAAATTGGGACAGAGACTTACCTTCTCTTTGCAGTACTCCCTAACTGCATCTGCCAAATATGTCACTGGAGCTCAGCGAGACTCTACACTTGTTAAATGAAACCCCTAAATGCTGCCAGATGTGGTGGCTCATGCCTGTAATCCTAGCACTCGGGAGGCTGAGGCAGGAGGATCACTGATTTTGAGGCCAACTGGGCTACATAGTGAGACTCTATCTTGAAAAAACCAAGAAAGAAAAAAAGGAAGGAAGGAAGGAGGGATGGAAGGAGGGAGGGAGAAAGCCTAACTGCAGGACTGTGAAGCATTTTTTAATCATTACGTGGGATGACATCCTAATTTCTCCGGAGTTACAGAACCAACGGGAGGTTGAGAAAGGTTTAACAGTGTGGCTTATGCTGCTGCGAAGGCTTGGTGAGGCCATACCGAGCTGCGGGAGGCAGAAGCAGGCTGGGAACTCGGGAGAAAGCGTTGTGGTCAAGGGCAGCCTCTTTACACGGGGAGGTCGGGCTCTGCTCTGTTCGGGCCTCCCCCAGCAGACGGGGTGAGTGATCTCCTCGAGGTCCACACTTCCACGTTGGTCTCATTCAAAAACTGTTCTCACAGAAACATCCAAAATGCTGTTGGACTAAGTATCTGGGCACCATGGTTCTGTTGGTCTGTTCATGTTGCTAAAAGAATACAGAGATTGAGTAATTGATCTATAAAGAAAATAAATATACTTTTCATGGTTCTACAGCCAGCAAGTCCCAGAGCGCATAGCCAACATCTGCCTGGCATGCAGAAAGCCAGGAAGAGGCATGAACATCGTCATGGGGCCCCAACCCCTACCACTTTGTTTAACCCTCATTTCCTCCCAAAGGGCCCCTCCAGACATTTGGAGGTGAAGACCCAACACAGGAGTCTGGAGGGGCCGCCTCAAAGGCTTAACCAAGTCAGCACACAAGATGAGCCACAGTAATTTCCCCCATTGCTGGTTCCCAGAGGGGGCACCAATTCCCTCTGGGACAGAACAGTTCTTCCCTGGGACAGGCTGTCCTCAACACTGTTCAGTAGCACATGGCAACCTCAGTCCCTCCCCACTATTCTCACAGAAACATCCAAAATGCTAAATACCCACTTCAGTCCTTGTCATCCTGACAACAGAAATTGCTCTTTGACATCCTTTACCCCTCCCCACCTTGGGGGTGAATTCTCCCGCCGCAAAGCCGTGGTCTGGGCTGTCTGCCTCTGCAGTGAGACCAGGTGCTGCACCTGGCAGCATCAAGGTGGATGGTGGGTTTTGGACCTTGGTGCTCAGACATCACGTGGGTGTGGCCATTGCTTAATGCAAGGGCTGGCAAGCTTTGCCAGTAAAGGGCCAGGTGGTAAATGCTTTAAGCTTTGACACTGTCCATTCCCTGTCAGAACCACTCAGCTCTCCACAGGTACCTCAAAAACCACCAGGCAGCACCTGAATGAATGTGGCTGTGTTCCAATAAAACTTTATTGACAGACACTAACACTTGAATTCAATATAATTTTTCTGTCAGGAAATAGTCTTCTTTTCTTACAACAATTTAAAACAGAAAACCATTCTCGGGTCATGAATGATCAGAACTGAGCTCTCCAATGCCTCATCTCTCAGGAACTCACCATGTATCCAACTAAGAATTGAATATATGCTTCAGTAAGTGTTCGCTGAATGGAACCAAAAGGGAACTGAACAAATACAGTGCTTTTCAAACTTTTTTATTAGCAGAAACTTTTTGGAATTCAAATCTGGCAGGATCCCCAATGCTTTTGAAACTAATGTAGTGTTTTATTGGCAAATTTTTTATAAGTTCAAATTTATAATAGTTTCATTTTGTTAAATATGAAAATCAAAGAGCATGCCTATAATCCCAGCACTCTAGTAAGCTGAGGCAGGAGGATCACAATTGTAAATCAAGCCTGATGACTTAGTGATTTAGTGACACCATGTTTAAAAATAAAAAAATAAAGTCAGGGAGAAGTTCCAGATGACAGGATCAAGGTGACCTCTGATGCAGCTGATTCAGATGCTTAGAAAAAGAAAAGAGAAGGAAGCTTCTGTTCTTAAGCAGAAACATTATCAAATCTAACCGTAGTTTGCGTTCTTACTCATAAAAGTCAGACAAGAAACACCACTGAGTCCTGGGGGACATGAATAAGAAGCAAAACAGAAGCCCTGTTTGACAGTTTCTCTGACATAGTAGCAATTAGTGTATGGATTTTTTAGTATTTCAGTATTTGTGCTTTTTTAAATTAAATTTTTAATAGAAAAAATCAGGTTTTGAAGTTATGGGAATTTTATATAGTCATATAAAATATGAATTTTATATATTTATATATTATAAAATATGAATTTTATATATTCATATAAAATATATTTGTGTTATAAATATATTATATTATAAAATATAATGTTTATATATTATATTATACATGAATGTGTTTATATATTATATATTAAATATTTTACAAATATATATGAAGCTTACCATGGCAACCACCATAAGTGTATAATTTGGCGGGGCTAAGGACATTCACACCATCGTGCAAACAGTCCTGCTGTCTGTCTCCAGAACCTTCTCATCATACCATTCCCTGCTAGGTCCCCATCCTGCCCTACTCTACCCCTGACAATCACCATCTGACTTTCTCTCTCTCTGAATTTGCCTATTCTCGCTGCCTCCTAGAAGTAGCATCACACTGTACAGCATTTCTCCTTCCATTCCTTGCTTATCTCACTTAGCATAATGTCAGGGTTTCTCTACACAGGACTGTGTGGCTGAACTTCACGATGTTCAGAGGGTGGATGGGTCCACCACACTGTATTTATCCACTTACCCAGCAAGGGACACCTGGGTTGTTCCTGGCTTCTGGCGACTGTGACCAGGGCTGCTGTGATCATTGGTGTACAAAGGGTGTCTGAGTCTTTGCTTTGCACAGAATTGTTGGATCATATAGTCATTCTACAAGTAGTTTTCTGAGAAATCTCCACCCAGTTTTCCACAGTGCCACCACCATTTTACCTCTAACCAACGGTAACAAAGGGCTCCAGTTTCCCCACATCCTCACCAATAATGCTGTTTTCTGGGAGGTGTTTGGATTTATTTTTTGGTAACAGGCATTTGAAAGGGCATGAAGTGGAAATTTTTTTATGAGATCAGAGTTGAGCATTTGCAGTCCCTGCAGCCTTTGCACATCACTCTAGGTCACTTCAGGGTTCTGTAGGTCACAGTCTGAAAGCCAGAGCTGGAGGTTGACCCTCTCTCAGAGTTCTCATTGTAGGATCAAGCCTTCCTTGACTTCATTCCAAGCACTGAGTAAGGTGATTGATTTCAAGCTAGAGGCGAGTCTAGCGAAGGAGGCAGGTATCTCAGCACAAGGGCTGGAGCTTAGGCCCTGGTGGGAACCAGCTACCTGCTCCAGAGGACCAAGCCAAGGGAGAAGTCATCCTGCCTCCTCTTCTCCTTTTTCCTCTTTCCTTTCCTGGTGTCTCACACAGACAGACAGACAGACAGACAGACAGACACACACACACACACACACTTCCCATGAGCCCCCTGGTGCTTTCTGCCAGTAGATTGCTTGTCTCTAAGCTGTGAGGGTTCCTTTGGCCTCCCAGGAGCAGTTCCTGCTTCTCAGAACTTGTGTCAAATAACCCCACAAGCCAGGCTTGGGGCCTCTTGTATGCTGCTTCTTGGCATCCCTACCTCAGAAGGACATCTCAGCCTCCCCAGGGCTCCCTCCCTCCTCCCACCCACCAAGACAGTCAGAAACCCTGAAACAACTCTCGTGTGGCAGGGGGTTTCCGACTGTCTTGGTGGAGCCCCTTTCAGCCTGTAGAAGGGCACAGCATCACAGACTATCCGCGTGTCGCTCTTCACCCCGTTAGACACAAGCCATCGACTGGCACAGGAGCATTGTCCATTTCCACTGTTTCTTTGGAAATGTTTTCTGGGTGCAGAATGGGCCACATCTGCATCTCCCTGAGCAAGGCATCAGCTAAGGGCCCTTGGGCTACCTGCAAAGTTGCACGTGATCTCTGTTCAGCTCACACGGGAGTGTCAGAGCCAGGCATTAGCAGCCAACACTTCCTGGAGAACCATCTGAGGGCTACTAATGGTGTTCCCAGACTGTCGAGCTGCAGCACTCACCCCTGTGCCTCCAGGTTTCTCGAAGCAGTCAGAATTACATAAAATGGGTGATAACTGAACCTATTCTAGACCCCTTGGTGGGAACAAGTGACTTCGATATGAGGCTGTTATCTCAAAACAGACTCACCAAAGTCAGGACTAGGATGAGCTTCTTAGGACAGCCACTGTCTGAAGTAGGCGATGGCGTTCCCATCTGCTGATAACAAAAGTGTTCTTCTTCTCGGGTCTTGGGGCGGCCCCTTGTACTTCTGAATCTGCTCAGTTTCCTGTAGTCCCCGCTGCCAGAAAAAAATTACCATTGTGCAGGAGCAAAGGAAGGAAACACATGGCTCCCAGATGTGCTCCCAGCATCAGGGAGGACTCTCAAAGCCTGGGAAAGGAAACATGGAACCACTCGAGGAAATCAAGCCAGAGGGATGAGGTTGAAACGAGCTTGTGTCTCTCAGCTGATAACACACAGGGGAAGATTTGTGATCAATTGTTTTGATTAGTTTTAATAATGAAAACTCTGGCCCCTACTACTAGCAATTCTGCAGCTGAGGGAGAGAACCAGAAAATCCACACTGAAAGAGTTGCACGATGACACAGGGTGATCTGGGGCCAGGAGTAATGAAGCACCCTTCACTGGGCAAGAAAGAGAACCTGCTAAGAGGACAATGCTGTTCTCCAACAGGGCTGGAGATCGGCCTTGACACACCCTAGACAGACAGTGCTAGACCGCGTCTGTTTACCTACAAAAAAGCACAAGCAACTCCCTCTGGCAGCCCAAGCTGGATTCTGTGCTCACATGAGTGCCTTTAGTTGTGTGTTCGTCTATTGGAGTGAGGGCCCCCTCCACCGCCTCCCTCTGTGTCCCCAGCCTTCGCCTAACCATGAAACAGCTATGATTATGGAAGAGCCTGATTTCCCTTCTCCCTCCCTCAGTATCCCACTCCTCCTAGTTTGTTGTAGAAAATCCTGTTGGCAGTGGAGAACATAGAACCAGGAGAAAACCTAGTTACCTCT
Source organism: Dinomys branickii (assembly GCA_004027595.1). Classification (NCBI taxonomy): domain Eukaryota; kingdom Metazoa; phylum Chordata; class Mammalia; order Rodentia; family Dinomyidae; genus Dinomys; species Dinomys branickii. The sequence goes on along the minus strand of PVLD010007241.1, from coordinate 69,279 downwards.
TATTAAAAAGGGATAAGAAAGCTCTTAAGCAGGTCAGGGCCAGCCTGATTTGAAGGATTTGGTTCAGTTACTCCCTGATTTGTAATTGGCGTCCCCAGCAGCCATAGGGGGTGGTGTTGCAGAGATACAGTGTTTTCCGATGTTGAATTAGATGTCTGCAGTCCTTGGGATTCAAAGGAGAAAAAGAAGAAACTTTCACAGCAACTTGGAGTTTTCTATCCACGGGAATTTTCTCTACAGCATGTTTTCTTTTAACTGGTAATGAAAAGTGAAAAAAACCCTCCTGGTATAATGGGTTTCCTCCCCTCTGAGCCTGACCCTCCAAGAGAAACAGGCCCAGGCAGGGCTATAGGGTCTGCCCTCCTAACTAGAGGCAACTGCTCCTGGTGGTTTATGGTTCGGGTCACTTCAATTTCTCATGTGTCACCTTTCCAGGGGCTGCAAAGCCCAGCGATCTGGACACAGGCCAAGAAATCAAGGACTGTTGAAGCTGTAGTCTCCTCTCTTCTGCTGATACCAGCGACCACCCAATCCAGCCAAACCAGATGGCCTCTTTTTTTCCTGATGTATGAGGTGGGTAAAATGCTTTTCCCCAAAAAGAGGACTCCAAGGGATTAATTAGTTAAAATCTGTAAGCATGTATCCTTGTAATTATTATTCCAGTTTCGATTCAAAACTGTAGAGGCTGACAGGAGAAGAAAATTGACACTGGCTCTGAGGGCAGAAGCCTCTGCTTTTCTGGTATTTCCAGTCTTGCTGTGGGAGAGCTTCCCAGGACACTCAGTGCTTGATTGGTTCAGAGCGGTGCCTGCCACAAGGGTGAGGAGATCAAGAACCCAGTTAAGTCTCAGATGTAATTGGAATCTAGGTGCCTACACTATTTGTTTACCAAAGCCCAGGCAGCTCCCATGAGGTGCAAGGTGGTAAGATCCATGTACAGTAGGACCTTAAACCTTCAAATTCTTTACAGATGACAGGTTGTGTACGTGGTCAACAAGGACAGTTTAGGCTTCTAAGGTGTCAATCTAAAAACAATTCTGTATGTTAAGTGCACTATTCCATAATAGTGCCCCTCCATCCTATTTATCTTTTTCGTAGGAGTCCCTCAGTAAATGCTTAACTATGGCTCCCCTTCTTTGGCACTAAAAATTGCATCCCATCCCATTCTGGCTTCCCTGTGGCCAGAGCCACATTCAAACACCTATCCTCTTAATTAGGCAGAAGACAAAAGACCTCACTCACTTTCCAAGCTGGGGGCGCATTGTGCCTGCCTGTGACTTCCTGTATGAGCTCCTCCCAAGATGGCTGACACCGGAAATGCCCTTCACATGGTGGGCGGCAGTCTCTACCTGTGGCATTAGGGTCTTCCACTGTTCAGCCATGAAAAGTCTGTACATACCACTACAGGCCTCAAAGCCATGCCTAAATCCAGGTGGAGGCGGATAATTGACACTTTTTAAATGAGTGGATTTAAAATATTTGTTGACTATTTACTCACAGGAAAGGCCCAATATTCTTAAATGAATAATGGCCCAACAGGAAGAAAGAGCCAGAGAAGGCAGCTTCAGCCTTAATCTTACACCCAGAGAATTCATTTAGGACCCTACATTTGCAGCTCTCTCCGCAAAATAGAAGTTCCACAGTTAGCAGCACCCACCTTTCCAAAAGACAGTGTCCACAAGGGTCTTGCCCTTCTCGGTAGGCCCCTTTCACCTCTCATAGTTACTTCCCCTAGAGGGAATTATGGAAAATACTGCTATCTCTTCATCTTGAGGCTGAGTTCAATGATGTTGCCGCCACTCAGCTCGCTGAAAGATGTTGCTTCTTCTCAGAGCCTTGGGAGGCCCCTTGGGACCTCCCTGAAGGTTCCCCAGCACATCTGCCACATGAGACACAACAGAAGGTTAGGACTGGTTGCTCTGTGGGTATCTCTAAGCTAATCCTGGCTTCCTACCTTGATACCCCCTTCAAGTCCCTTTGCTCATCTCTCCCAGCCTTACAATGTTGTTCGTGACTCTCCTTATGAATGCAAAAGGTGGGGCCAGGGATATAGCTCAGTGGCACAGTGCCTGCCTGGCAAGTGCAAAATTCTGAGTTCAATTCCTGGTACAAAAATAGTGGCGCAGTGTAAATTTCTGAGTTCAATCCCTGGTACAAAAAAGAAATCTGAATGCCAAGGGCGTCCACCTGTCCCCATGGCTTGCTGAATTTCACCTTCTGCTTCCAACCACCATTTCCATGAAGGCAACTTGAGCTGCACAGAAACTGGCTTTCTGGCAGGCAGCGTGATTTTCTCCCTGTGTCTTTTTAGGGGAAGTCCAAAAGTATCATTCAAACACCTTTGAGCCACAACTGGGGATCAAAACTGTTCCCTAGACCACAGAATAGGTCACAGAAAGAAAGACCGAGGTGGAGCAAACAATATGTTTTCCATACTCAGAACAGCTCTGAAAACAGTCATTGGCAGAAAGCACCACAGCACACCATGCTGGAGGTTCTGTGTTAGTCGGCTTTCTGTTGATATGTCCAAATTCCTGAGACTAAACAACTTGAAAGAGGAAAGGTTGCATATTTTATAGTAATTATACAAAACTACAACTTCTGTTTGTTATTTTGTTTTTGTTGTTGTTTTGTTTTTGAGACAGGGTCTCACTATGCAGTTCATGCTGGTCTTGAACTTACTATGTAGCCCAGGCTAGCCCCAAATTTGTATTGATCCTCCTGCCTCAGCCTCCTGAGTGCTGGGATTATAGGTGTGTAACACTATACCCAGATATATACAACTTCTAAGAAAAATATTTCTGAGACCAATGATATTATACCAAATTGCACCAGGCAGGGTGGATTTAAACAGGAAACATCCCTTTTCCTCCTGCTCCATTCCCACGTGGTAATTGAACACATGAGCCTTTGTCTGGAGGCTTTTTCTGCTCCCTCTTTATGTCCAGGATCCCTGGAAGCCTCGAGCCCCCATACACATTGCAGTGGGTCCCGTGGGGTGCCTGAGGCTGCTACATTTTGTCACTAAAGATGTTGACCAGCTAGAAGCAAGCACAAACTGAAAACTGTGATTCATCCCTTGCGTGTGAAGCTCTAGGGCTGCGTGCAGCTCCTCGTCTGGGGTTAGGTCTACCTGCAAGGCAATGCCATATCTTGCAGCTCTGGCAGCTGTGCAAGAGGCAGGCTGTGCCACATGAAACTAATGCATAGTTTATTTTTAAAAAGCCAAACCACACAGAAGGGTGCGATGATACAAACAAACCTGTCTCTCCAACTTGGACCCTGAGCCCCAGTCCCCTGGCTAAACACTCTGGAAAGCAGCTCACGAGGATTCTCTGCTCCATCAAAATGTTAATGTTCTTTTTTTAAAAATAATACAAATAGGATCACGCCATATGTACTCCAACTTACTTCTTTTGCCTTCACAGCCTGTCTTGGAGGCTTTCTCCTAGTACTACCTAAGGAAGCATGTAGTTTTAAGGGGTTTGTTTGTTTGTTTGTTTGTTTGTGACTAGATCTAGCTAAATTTCTCAGGTTTGCTTTGAACTTGACTTCCCCCCACTGTGTGCCTTCTAAGTATCTGGGGTCCAGGCTTGCCCACCACAGACCCCAGCTACATCTTATCTCTTAATGGATATTCTGCTTTGTTGCATGGCAAATCGTAAGTTATTTCACAAATGTCTTATTGAAGGACTTTTAGTGTTTCTCTAGATGTTTTTCCCCTTACAAAAAGTCAGTGCATATTGGACTTTCCGTCATGTGTGCCTCTGCTTACCTCTGCGGTAGAACTGCAGGACACATTTTTCTAAGAACAGGAATATTCACGGCTTACATATTTTTTTTTAAACAAGAGTCTCACTGCATAGTGCGGGCTGGCCTTAAACTCAATTATGTAGCCCAGGCTGGCCTCAAACTCACAGCAATCCTCCTGCCTCAGCCTCCCCGGTACTGGGATTACAGGCGTGCACTATCATGCCTGGCTTTTTCTGTTTTGGGTGGGTTTTTTTTGTCACAGCTTACATTTGGATAGCTATCACCAGATTGCTTTCCAGAAAGACACTGATAGGATGGTAGCACGACAGTGGTCATTTTTCAGAAAAGCTAAATAAATAACCAGCTTTTGGGCACTCATGAGTAGAAACCCAGCCTCCTTTCCATCAAAGTTGGCTCGGCTGCTCACCCGAGCCAGGAAGGGCTATTGCGGAGCTCCTGCCTGCCTCTCCTGTGAAGCTACACGTGGCAGACATGGCGATTCTGAGTGGTTTTACATTTTCTTTCACTCCGACCGCGGAGTGCCTCTTATCTGGAGCTCCTCGGCTCAACGTTGCGCATGTGCACTGGGTATGGGGCGGGGCCTGGCTCGGGATCCCTGACGTCCAAGATCCCTGAAAGCTTTAGGCTGGGGCTCCGGAAGTGAGCAGCTCATGGGGGTTCCTTCAGCCTGTTCAGTCCTTCTTCCTTCAAGGAGTGTCCCTGTTGTTTGGCCCTTTCCTACCTAGAGTGACTTCTAGAAAGTTAATCAGCGGGTATATAGGGCTCGTCATGCTGGGGCTCCCTCCTCCGGCCACTCAGGTGGGCTCTTAGCAGGGCTTTGCAAGGTCTCTGAGACAAAAGATCACTTTTCTAAAAATTCTAATCTGTTACGGGTGCACAGCTTCTGTAAAGTGCTAGAAAACTTGAATGACTAAGAGAATGAAGTAGAAGTGCATAAAGATATAGGCTGGGTTTTTGTCTCCCCCGCTTCTTCCATTCTTCCTCTTCTCTCTCATGCTCTTCCTCCTCCTCCTTTTTCCTGCCCTCCTTCCCTCCCCCCTCCTCCCCCCCCCCCCCCCCCCCCCCCCCCGCTTCCTCCTCCGGCTCTGTACCCAGGATCAAAGGCCCCACACATGCGAAGCAGGTGCTCCGCTGAACGCATGCCGGCCCCGCCCGTGTCTTCCCGTTACACGCAACCAACACAGCAGACGTTGGTGTGCTGGGCACGTTTTGAATGCGAACTCTCGATGTCTGTCCGCAACTCGGTCCAGAGCCCTGAACTGAGCCCTGCTCTAAAACATCTCTGGAAGTTTCCTGGGCTTCCACTTAGCTGTAAAGTCTGCATCATTTTCCCAGGAGAGTGACTCTCACCCAAGAGGGAAAATCTGGGCTTACGGCGTGGAGGCCCTGAACCCTTGCCCAGGGTCTGGGCTGCGGCTGATCTCGGACCCTGTCCCCTTGGCCTGGCTTCCTCTTCCTCCAGCTCCTCCCGCTGAAAGCAGGGCTCGCGATCTGCCATCTCCACATAAGAAAGCGTCAGAGTCTTCAAGTATTACTTTTTATTTCATTTAAGCGGAACGTTCACCTTCCTTCTCTACAGCCCGCTGCAGTGGCTGAGATGCAAGTGAAATGGGAATTCGGGGGGTGCGGATGCAAAGAGAGCAAGCGTTTTCTAGCAAGTTCTCACCACTTTTCGGTTCACTTTTTAAATAACTTTATTATCCCTTGTGAGATACATCCGGTAGGTGTTCACACGGAAAAATAATGAGCCAAAGCGCCTCCAAGTATGAGACTGTGAAGTCTGTTGCCCTTAAAAGGGGCAGACTCTTAATTTTAAATATTTTAGGAAAAGTTTTGCTTGCTTCCCAGAGCCTGAAGTAGCAGGTTGCAGCGGCATCTAGTGGATATTTGTGGTATAACAGTTGGAGCGGAATAGAGAAAACTCAGTAGTTTAAAAATACTGAATTCCACTGATTATAACATTCCTATTTTTCCTGTTTTTAACATTTTTGAAATGCCATGTCTCGTAATAGATTTCATGTCACAGTTTAATTAAAATATTTACCAGTGATCTTTCCTCTAATAACTGATGACATATTAGTTTCATCAAGGCAACTTTCCTTTGGATGTTTCTGGGGATGTCACTCATTCATTCTCTCAGTAATATTTATTTACATCCACTTTGTACCTGGAACTTGCTTACTGTATGTATTGTGTTCATTGCCTATGTTTTAGTTGCATTGTATCTAAAACTCTTGATTTTAATTCACAGTGTAGATCTTTTTCCCTTGGCGGATTAATGCATTGCTGTTAATAAAACCTAACTCTGCAAACTGAAAAGCCCACTGTCACCTCAACCCACCCACCAGTTATTTGCACATGTTAGAATTGCCTTTAGGCCTGGAGATGTGGCCCAGTGTACAGCGCTTGCTTAGCATGTCTGAGGCCTGGCTTAGGTCTCCAGCACCACAAAAATATAATAAAAATAAGCAATACAATCAGGTGCAGAACTTTCTGAACTATTCCTTCCCAGAGCACACTTCTCAGAGACCTGAACTGTTTGGTCCATGCATGAAGAATTGTTAAAAGTGTCTCAAGTAATCTAATCTGAGCGTGGGTTGAGAACATTTTCCTTCATGTAGAAGAGATGTTTGCAAGATCGTATAAATGTTTTAATAGAAATACTAAATGTTTCTATTAAACATTTGGTTCATTGTTCTACTGCCTGAAACCATGATGTGCAAGGAAAAATTAGCACATTGCTTAAGTACATTGCTGTCACCTAACGGCCAGCTTGTGTTTGCACTCTACACACTCGCTTGCACACTGTTATTTGAAGTGAACGCCACAGCAAGATCAGGAATGCTGATGGATCGTAAGACGGTAGCTCTAACATTTACAAGATGTCACACTAATACATCTTTAACGTACCATAACCCTCTCAAGTAATGTTCGTGCACTGTGGGGGACAGGGCAAGTCTAAGATATCATTTCCTTGGCATACTCTGTCCTTGGCCCAGAGAGAGCTTGCTAATTCCAGGACTGACTCCTACGCAGACTACAGGGATGGCTAATTGTTCTTGACCTTCTGGCCAGTGCAATAGTATAACTGATACCACATGAGACCACCACAGGCTTAAGAATAGTACTTCATAGGAGCCAAGACCTGACTTGGAGAGAAAGAGCCTTGTTTGTTTCTGAGCCCGTCTCTAGCTAGCTTCGTAATCATGGACAAGTTCCTGAACCCATCAGATCTGTTATTCCCCAGTATGCAGAACCCAGATAATAAAGCGAAGGTCCCGGATGCCAGAGCTAACACATATAAACAAGCAACATCTAACGGGCGACCAGTACAAAGGTCATTATTGCTACTAGTAATGGGTGATTTCTTCTGAGCACCTTTAGCTCTTTGTGCTGTTTTCTAGCATATTGAAGGCAGGAAAGCACCCTTAACCCTTTCCAGTCTGTCTCATCTGGGCCTGGGGTCCACATTTAAACAAAAGTCTATCCAAGCCTGCTTTGGGTTCCTCGGGTTAGAGGACTTTATTTCTATCTGATGTTCTCTCAGGGCTGAGTAGCAGAGTTCGGATGCAGATTCACTTCCATTTCCTCCTCCCATCAAAACACCCTGTCAAGGGCCACGATTGTCCCTTCAGATAGAACAAGGGGTCCCTTAGTGTAGGCCCAGGCTACAGCCAGAGCCTCTGCAGTCACCACCAACCTCAGAGAGGCTCCATGGGGTGGGCAGGAGGGCTATGTCCAGGTCAGCACAGAAGATATGGAGGGAAAAGGGGAGGGGGCCTTCAGGGAGAACTGTGGGAGCCCTTGGACCACCCCCTAACACTCGCTCTTCCCAGTTAAGTCTTATAGTCTCAAGCCCCGGGGTCCCCCGGGTCTCAGGGGACCTCTACACTGTGAGACTCCATAAACACCCACACCTCTGAGCTAGACCCCCCCCAGGTCGGGTGACAGTGCCCCTATCCTTAGGCCTTGCTTGGATTTCTAGCCCGCTTCTACCAGCCACCCCAGACTCTCCCCACCATGCTTTTAGTTTTGTGAAGAAAGAACCATGCTACAGAAGCCCCCGTGGATAGCAGGTTCCCTTGGTGCTACAGACAGGCAACTTCTGCCGCGTGTCATCTGGGGAAGAAATTGTTAATGGACACTGGGCCCAAACTTAGGCCAAATCTCACTCAGGCTGCTGAGAGCCATCCTTCAAGGCAAATGAAGAAGTCTGGGGGCAACAGTAGGGCCGAGAAGGTGGCAGGTCACCAGCCACACAGGGAGTGGCCACAGCGCTGAGGAGGTGAGTCGCCGAGCGGCAGTCCCTGCCCCCTATACTCACGAGCGAGGTCATGTCGGGCCACACCAGCTCCTGAGTTAGTCTCCTCATCATTAAACAGGATCTAATAATACCCGCCTCCCAGCGTCCTGGGTGGATTAAATGAAACGATGCAAATGGAGTGGCTGGCAGCAGGATGGCCATTATCAGCGGCCGCCATTGGAAACTTGGGCACCACCCTCAAGCAGGCTCAGCAGTTGCAGTGGGAAGTCAGCTGGCTCTTCAAAAATAAAAGAATATGTGGGTACAAAGTAGGAGCAAAGAGAACAGAATGTCTGTCCTTCCTTGTTGGTCACAAGTCACAGGCCCAGCATCTCCGAGGCAGCTGGGAGCCAGGCTTGACCTCAGGGCAGCTCCAGGCCAAGGACGAGAATGGACACGGGAAGCCTGCCTCGGCCTCCACGTGTCCCATTTCGCTGGCGCAGCCCCTCGTTTCTGCCATGTGGCTGCTGGACGCAGGGCTGTGTGCTAACTTGCAATAAACAGACTAGAAAGGAGGAACTCCGCAGCTCGGCCAAGGCAAACACCGCTGTGAAAGCCAGCCTGAGTCACCCCGAGGTGTTTCCCAAAGCAAAGCAAACATTATAAATGAACAGCATGCTCTAATTCCCCACCCCAGGGGACAGAATGGGAAGTCAGGTCGGCTCTGTGTTTGCGGCTGGGGCTGGCTTCTGGGTCCCCAAGTCTCCCGCCAGCCTGATGCTGTGAGAAGGTCCCCCCACAGCGGAAGATGGGGACCCCAGCGAATGGTTACTTAGTCTGAGCTGGCTTTGCCCTTGCTCTGCGAGCTGCACAGTCTCGGGTTTTGTCCGCCGTTCTGGTAGCCTTGTGGGATAAGCGTTTATCATCTATGTGGCCCAAGCAGTGGTTCTCACCTTTACCATGTGTGCGTAAGAATCACCAGATGGCAGCAGATTTGCAGCTCCGTCCTCATGAATTCAGACTGCTGAAATCTGTGGGTCAGGGCTGGGGCTCCTAGCACACTTGGAGGAGCAACCCTGCAGAGGCAGGCAGGTCTCCTCAGCATGCTTTCCACCCTGAGCACAGCTAAATACCTCTACCAGGATCCCCCTCGTTGTTGTTGTTGTTTAATTAATCTCAAACCGAGTCACTGGCTCTTGAGTAATTCTCTGCAGGAATCCAGCCCAGAAAGCAAAAAGGTTGCATTTGTGCAGACGTTAACCAAAATCTACCAACTCTTCTCAGCTTCTGGATCAGAGCTGTCAGGGTCTTGGGCTCCAAAAAGCCTAGAGACTGGCTGGGGAGCTTGTTGGTGTGACCCAGGGAAGCCCGAGAAGCAGTGGGTCATTCAAGGGACCCCATCCCCATGTCAACAATCTCAAGTTCTGATCACAAAAATTATGGGGCCCTTGGAGGGCTTGGGAAGGACCTCAGAGAATCCATTCCATGGAACAGGCTGGGAAGCAGGAGCCCTGGGAAGAGAGGAGAAACAGAGATCACCAGGGCCAGGCAGCTGGAGGGGTGGAGAAGGCAGAGTCTAGGGACCGGCAGGTAAACCCACTCAGGCTGGCAGGATGGTGCATGTGGGAGTCAGGAAGTGCTGAAGTCAGGTACAGTAGTTCAGACTGAAAACAGCCAAAACCAGGCATGATGGCACACCTGTAATCCTGGCATCCAAGAGACTGAGGTAGGAGGATCACTGCAAGTTCAAGGTCAGCCTGGGCTCCCTAGAGCGATGCTGTCTCAGGAAAGAAAAACCTAGACAAAACAGGAAGCCAGCTCATGGGCTTCTTAGCAGGCACAAGCTAGTAAGAGAGCAGCTTCTCCTAGAACAGAGGGGAAAGCTTGCAGGTCAGGCACTGTCTAAGTGCTGGGCTGCAAGGGTGTCGTTCCAGTGGTGATTTTGGTGTTCATGGAGCTTGGGGGTAACTTTGGAAACAGGATCATTCCAGATGCAATTAATATAATTAAGATGAATTCATCCTTCCTATAACCCAGCACTCTGGAAGGCTGAGGAAGGAGGATCCCAAGTTCAAGTCCAGCCTGGACAACTTAGAGACTGTGTGAGACCCTGTCACAAAACTAAAAAAAAAAGAACAAAAAACTGAAAGTTCAGTACAAAGGCCCTGGGTTCAATTCCCAGTACCATCACCAAAAAGGTCATTCTGAAGTAAGGGGACCCTAACCCTATACAACTGGTGACTGTTCCCCAGCCACAAGCAACTGACATGGGGCATTGATGGGGGAAAGTGGAGGTCAGGCCTTCAGAGCAGGAAGGAGTCCCCAGGGATGGGTGGGCACCCGGGAGCTGGGCAGCTGCCCCCTCTGACTGCACAGGGTCCAGCAGGTAGCAGAGGCCACATCCTCAGAGGAGGAGGCCACCCTCATCCCCGCCCTGTGTTCCTCTTTCGTCTTCTGCAAACTTCCCAGCAGGAGCCACGTGTGCAGGAAAGGTCTCTGTACCTCCTCCGGAAATGAAGGGGCTTTGCTGGAGATGAAGTGTGTACCAGGCGATTGTTAAGCGTCGGTTTTGTTTTTCTACTCTGGCATGGGTTGTTTGGAGGGGAATATACAATGGCCCCATTTTCCCTGCTAGATTCCTGCCCTGGGCTTCCCCTATAAACTCTAAATTGGATCAGGCTGCAGGCAGAAAGGCTCCATTCACGGGAAAATGCTAAGGCCCACGAGTCTCAGGGTTCGCTGGATCACAGACCCGCGTGCGCTGCGCTGTCCTCTCCTGAAGGCGGCTGTCCCTGGGCAGCCATCTTGGTGAAATGTGAGGCTGCCCTGTGTCCCACCAGAGCCGCTCCAGCAGCAACACACCCTCGGCTCGGGCAGCAGAGCCCTGCAGGTCCTGAGCTCCCTGAGTGGCCGCCCCTCTATGCAGCCCAGGCAGGCTGCACCCACCAGGACTGGGCCACGTGCCACTTGCTCTTTACAGGGCTGAAGGCGGAGCTCCTTCAGGCTGTGCGGGGCTGCGGTCACCTCCTGCATGTCGCCCTCCCGGCCGGGGCTGAACATGGCCTTTTCCAGGCTCCTCACTATGCCCGCGCTTGGCCTCGAAGCACAGGGCCATAGAGGGTCCCTGTGTTTGAGAGCAGCACCCTGCCCAAGGCTGCACCCTCTCACTGACCCTGCCACCTGGGACCACGCAAGTCCTTCACTTGCTTCCAGTTCTATTGGTCTTTCAGAGCTGGCTCCTGATGAGAAATTCCAAACGGAGCTGTAGGACCCCAGGAAAGGCGTGATTGTTGTTATCTGACTTTCTCTCTCCCTGCTGGGCTCACAAAGCTTCCCTTCCCTGTCAATAGTGTGACTCTGCTCTCTTACCATCTGTGGCCCAGATGTGGCCTCAAGATAGCTGAGGCAGGAGAGTTTCCCCCCAACAGAGAACCATCACTTGCATCCATTTCCTCCAAGACACCCTGTCCACTGCAGAGAAAGGACATATCTACCTGGCCTGGGACATCCCGTGCAGGTGTCTTGAGGCGGCGGAGAGCCAGGAGGGGCAGAGAGGCTGACAGACCTGACCTGCACAGGGAGTGTCCTGGTTAAGCAGCGCTGACACAGGGGTGGTTTCTCGGCTTCGTTCCAGCTTCCCGGGCTCGGGTCAGGCTGTAACACAATGTGTACAAGTGCACCGAAGCTTGGTGTCTTCATGGCAGTGCAGGCTGCTCGTGTTTGCTGAAAGATGAGTTGCTGGAGACAGGAAAGGTCCCCTGGAAAGGAAGGGAGCAAAAACAAAACAGACGGCAGGCTGCTTCCTGTTAAAAAGCAAAGAAAGTTCGGGTTCACTGCTGCTGATTTTCCTCCCGCCTCCCCCTTAGGCCTTGTTGGGCTTGGCTGGAGGGTGTCCTGCCTCACCAAAGGATCCAAATCAGCAGCTTTAAACTGGGAATGGGGAGCAGCAGTGCCCCGTGGAAAAGCTGAGAGAACCCCACACCTCTGAACCCCTCCGGTCCCCTCTGGCAGCCTCTGCCCTGGGGAAGGCTGCTGAGCCCCCGCTGAGCACACTCGCAGCAGCGCAGTATTTATAAGATCAACCTACCCGCTTCCAGAGCGGCCAGAACCAAGGGCCCAAATCAGACTTCAGGAAACTAAAGTTTACGCTCTTGAAATGTGGGGGGCTGGAAGTCCCAGAGGCCAGAAGTCCCAGAGCAAGGTGTCTGCGGGCCATGCTGTCTCTGAGGGCCACAGGGGCTGGTGCGTTCTCCACCAAGCTCCCCGTGATGGCCGGCACTCCTCAGTGTCCCCCCATTCATTGCTGCCCCCTCTCCGTTGTCACTCAGCTCTGTGTCTGCAGGCGGTGAGCGTAGTCACCCTGTTACCTGTCAAGGGTGCAGGAGCTGAGTTCCACACACTGCTCGGCTTTGACAAAGGAAAGGTGTCTCCCAGGGTTCTGGGAACAGGATGTGAGCGCAAGACAGAGGAGACAGCAGCGGGGTCCCCCAGCCTCTCTCCCAGGCCTGCAAGATGGGTCTTCCCCTGTGCCCTCACTCAGCCATCCCTCTGGCTAGTACTTTGGTACTAGGGATTGAACCAGAGCCTTTGTTCCAAGCTATGACCTCAGCCCTTTTTTTTTTTCTTTGAGACAGGGTCTTGCCAAGCTGCTAAGTGGCCCAGACTGGACTCGAACTTGCAGTCCTCCTGTCTCAACCTCCCAGAGGACTGGGATTACAGGCCTGCACCACCACACCAGCAGCCCCTGATCGCTCCTCCTTATAAAGACACCAGCAGGCTGGATTAGGACCTCCCCCGCAACCCCGTCTGACCCCATGTCACCTTAGTCACCTCCTTGGAGGTCTTTGTCTCCAAAGACACTCACACTCTGAGCGGCTGGGGGTTAGGACTTCAGTGTAAGAAGTTGGTGGAGCTCAGTTCTGCTCATTACAGTCACGCTTCCCTGCCAAGGTGGCCGGAGTTCAGATTCACTCACACTGTTCTGGTGTGCTGGGGTCTGTTTCTCTTCTCATGAGATTCCCACAGGCAGCAGAGGGGACTTTGTCATTAATATTCTTTCAGCCCCTCTGGTTGAATGAGCCTCCCTTGATTGAAACTGGCCCCACTGGGTAAATAGTTACCCAGCATCAACCCTCACCCTGTTGTTTCCTGCTGTTCACCACCATAACCAAGATGGCAGCAGGTGCATGGGAAAGCTAGTGGCCCCTGCACTGGTTGCTTCCTCAGGCCACCTGTGAGGGTGCTGGCAAGTGTCCCCTCAGGTCTCGTGGGTCAGGTCTGCCTTTTGGGCATCCAGCTGGTGTCCTTGCTGAAGACCAGGGACTGGGGTGGGGCTGTCACATATGTGACCCTTGCAATGTCTGGTGGGATCCCCACTCCAGCCCTGGTCATGGTGGGGCCCTTGCAGCCACTGGCTTCCATCCAGTCTCTTGCCTGTGTGCTGTACCTGCTCTGGGGACACAATGGAGCCCTTGGGCCTTGCTGTGCCACACTGGGGATGCAAGCTGTCCTAGGGACCCTAACTTAAATTCATCCATCAACCATGTCATGCTCACAGAATGCTCAGCGGCACCCGCACTAGGAGCCCTCTCCTCCAAGGGTTCCAGACAGGGGCCAAAGAAAAGCTCTCCCTCCAAGGGAGATTAGGGGAGACGTGGGCCAATGTGCATGCCCCTGGGACTCCCCTTCCTCGGCCCCCTTCTCGTGCTGGGATGGAGGAAGGGAGCACCCCTGTTTCTTGGGGCGAAGACCTGAATACTGTGTCCTAAAGTTTCTGGATTATAAGAACTTCACAGGTCAAATCCCCAGGTCTGGATCTTTTATTGGTAAAAGGAGCTACAGGAACGCTGATAATTCTCTCCTGCCCATGCCTGGCTTACAGGAACACCATCTTATTGAGAACATGAAAAGCGACGCTGGAGATCAGAAACTAGAAACATAGATCTTCTCACCATCACTCCTCCCGAGGTAGCCAGCAGCGCTCTGAGACCCTTGGCCCCGCCAGGGGCCCCTGCCTTCCTCACGGCAGGGTCTCAGCCTCCCCTTCAACAACAGGCCTGCAAACACAGAGTGGGCTCTGCGGTGTTTTTCAAGATTGATTCTGTCTTGTGCCTGGGTCTTAGCTCCTGACCTGAAGGCCAAGGCCCAGCCAGAGATTTTGGCTTTCCAATTTCCCAACCAGAAGTGAGGACCCTGTGGGCTTCCTTGCCCAAGCACGTCAATCTCCTGCTGTCCCCAGAAGTCCCCAGTCTGGGCATCAAACTGCTGAGCTCCCTCTGAGGTGCTAGGGTAGGCTCATCCCTGCCTCTTGCTGCGTCTGGTGGCTTCAGAACTCCTTGGCCCTTCCCAGCTTCTAGCTGTATCACCCTACTCTGTCACCATCTTACATGGCTGGCCTCCAGCACGTCCTGTCCTCTTCTTACAAGGACACTAGGCCCTGGAATCGGTCCCATCCTAATCCAGGAGGAGCTCATCATACCCTAGTCACATCCACAAAACCCTGTTGCCATAGGCGATCACCTTCTCAAGTTCTGGGTGGACGTGAGTTTTGGGGAACACGCTTCAGCCCACTCTTTGCATAGTCATACATCAGCAATGGTCCAGGAGGCTGGGCGTCCCCAAGCACAGTGTGGATGCCAGGGAAGAGGAAGCACTCTCTGTCCTGCCTGGCTTCCCCAAATGGACCATGTCTCAAAGCTGCAGTGTTTACACATCAGCTGTGCGCTCGACCTTCAGCCAGGCCTCCCACGCCGCCCCCGCGCTGAAACAGCCCTTCTCCTTCTCCTGATCTTTTATGACCGTTTGCTTATTTGGTTATCCCCCTTCGGTTCCAGAAAGGGTTTCAGGCAGATGGTTTTTATTACCAGGCTCCCTGAACACAACGCAATCCAGTTGCAATACAGTCTTCTCAGCAAACATAAATTTCCATGAGGCCGACATGAAAGGCCCCAGGGCGCTTGGCAATTACAGTGACCAAGTTGAGCTGGGCATCGAGCCCCCTGCCCTGCTGTCCTTGACTCATGCCCAGCTGCCTTTCAGAGCTTGGTGTGCTGCGTCCTGGATTCCAGGGCTGCCCGCCGGGAAGGGGTCCCCATTAGCACTCGGGAGCTGATGGCAGGATGGGTGCCTGGTCTCAGGACACGGATCTCAGCAAGGAGCCTCGGGAGGGAACTTCATTCAGGGGCCGGAGCCGTCCCCTGCAGTGACGGGGGACCCCACTTAGCTACTAGGTAAGGACGACTGGGAAGCCACGGGCTGGTGTTTTGTATGGAAGGAGGTGAAGGACACGGAGCCTTCCAACTGAACTTGACACAGGGGAAGGCCCCCCCCGGCCTGAAGCTATTCTCCTTTTATCTTATTGGCTGAGGATTCAGAAAGATCCGGCGGCACTGCTGACACAAGCCATTGCAAGAAAACATGCTTGTGTGCATCCAGGTGTGTGCTGTGCGTGTGTCTGCTCACCCATGCATGTGTGTGTCCCCTGTGCTCCTGGTCAGGCACATGTGTGTTCATGTGTGGGCAAAGACGGGAGGGAGCGAAGGCTCAGCAAACCCAATTCCTTGCATATTAAATGGAGTGTTCGGAGTGTTCCTCTCCCTTTGCACAGGCCCCGAGTGGCATCTGAGCACATCTGCGTCTCGAGCGTCCCTGTCCCAACACTGTCTGGTCTGTGCCCACCGAGATATGTTGAAGGTGTTTCAAGTCGGCCTCTGAAAGTCATCTAGCGCCCTCAGCTGCAATGGGAATGAGGTGGAGCCCAAGACCTCTCAGAAAACCATGCTTGAGACCCACACTTGCTCCTACAATGACTCCTGGTCCAGTGCTCGGTGCCTGGATGCAGAGTTGCACCTGGAACCTGTGGCAGTAGGCCCAGACCCTGATGGCCAGCTGTGAGGGCCAGAGGAGTTGCCCGGTGGTGATAGCAGCTTTCTTGCCCCCACACAGAGCTAGGGGCATCTTCAGACAGCTATCTGTGTGAGAGTGACTAGGAAATTACAAGGTCTGGGGCATCTGGAGGTACAAAATTGGCACCAGCAAAGCTTTGCCAGTGAAGGTAGCAATGAGGTGGTGTCCAGGCCCAGCTTGATCTCTGTGCAGAGTGGCAGAAGGATGACTCGGCACAGCCTCCCACACCCACTTGCCCTGGCCACACACTCTGTGGCCACCTCTTCCTGGGAGAGCCCCACAGGCCTAGGGCACTGTCCCCCAGCTCCAGAGTCCCTAGCCAGAGAGGGGTTTGTGGCCGAAGTTCCGTGCTTCGTGATCTTCAATCCCAACAGTCACCCATCCCCACAGAGGGGCCGGGCTCTGGATTTGCCCTTTGGTTCTCAGCACAAAGTAAATTAGAGATAGGAGGAACGTGCTGTCCAGTTAAGATCTGACAGCATTTAGTCCAATAAAACTACTTGTTTATAAACTACTGAACAGCCATAGGACCACATCTAGCTGATGCCAACCCAGTGTGCTCCTCCTGTGGGGAATGCTGCTATCACGTGGATCTGCAGTGTCCCCTGGCCCCTCAAGTGTTGATGTCTTGGTCCTAGGGTGGCAATACTGGGTGTCCATGTAGAGTTTAGGAAGCAGGGATTAGGGGGAGATTTGAGGCCCTGGGGAAGGGACTGTGGGGTTCTGGTCTCTTCTTGCCTCTTCCTTTCCTGTCCCCACTGCAAGGTGAACAGTTTTGCTGTTCACACCACAAAGCCCTGCCTCACCATAGGCACAAAGCAACCAGGCCAAGTGATCATGATAGAAACCTCTAAAATTGTGAGCAGTATAAACCTTTCCTCTTTGTAAGTTGATTCTCTCCGGTATTTTGTTAGAGTAACAGAAGGCTGGCCATCGCAAATACACATAACACAACATTAGCATTTCAAGGGGATAATTCTGTACACTAGATAACTTGCATTGTGGGGCAATCATCATTATCATTCACCTGCAGAACTTTTTTACGATCCCAAACTAAAACTCTACACCATTGAACAATAACTCCCCACTCCCCCATCCCTCCTGTCCCTGGTAACCCACCACTCCACATCCTATCTTGATGGATTTATTGTGAGTATGTCATATAAGTGGAATCATAAAGTATCTCTTTTTTACTAGCTTATTTCCCTTATCACAGTGTCCTCAGATTTCATCCATCTGTCAGAATTCCCTTCCTCTTTAAGGCTGAATAGTATTCCACAGTGTGTGCGACCACACTTCATTGATCCCTGCATCCATCCATGGACACTTGGCTTGTTTCCACTTTTTATTACTATGAATCATTATGGTGAATTATTTCATGATTGTGAATATTGCTGCTAGGAAGATACGTGCAAACTCTGTGAGTTTCCACTGTGAATTCTTCTGATCTCTTGATATTTTAAGACATAAGTTTTTGGAGGTCACTTTTCATCGGGGGGGTCCCAAGCTGGAAAGCTACTGTACCTCTTCTAGGAGTTTCAATCTTCCAGGATCCGGAATACAAAAGAGCAATTATCAAACACAGAACCATGTCACTCACTGTCAGCTAAATCCTGGGCACTAGGGAGGTGAAAACGACACTACATTTCAGAAACGCCCCTTTCCCTGCTGCTGGCCAGCTTTTACAACAGAGCCAAAGAAGGCTCAGCCAGAATCAAGATGTGCCCCGCCCTTGAGGACAAAGCATAGAAAAAGATGGATATATCCCCCAACGCACCTATCCTACTTAACACATTTGCCAGTAATTACCTAGTCTCCATCTGGAAACCTCCTTACTAAGCAGAATTCTGTCTAACTCGACATAGACTATGAAGCCTAGTTAATTATGAATGATTATTCTTGAGAAATAGGGAGACACTCTAATTCATCCATGTGAGGGCTCTCCACAGCGAGCTGCGTGGTTGTGGGACAGTGACTTGGTTTGCCTTTACTGTCCCTTCTCAGGATGAGAGTGTGTCAGGAGCCAATCCAAGGGGCAGTTTCTAAGACCAACTTCACAGCTGTGAGATGAGCACAAAGCACAGGACTGGGAAGGCACCTGGCCTTTGCCTTGTATTTGGCAATGAACTAGACTCCTGCAGTCATGGGTACAGCATCTTTCACTCTATTGATTAACCTGAATTTGGGGACCGCTGGCAAATAGACAGGAGCCTTCTGTTCCTAATAAAGGACCATGCCACTCATCGAGTCTCACTCCGTCTTATGTAACTGCTGAGACACAGATGTGATTGACAAGCTGGTATGAGTTGAGCTCCATTCACCAACCCCCCAAAATCATGGCATAGCCCTGATCCCTGGGACCTGTGAGTGGGGCCTTACTTGAAAATAGGACCTTTCCCCATGTAATCAGGTTACGATGAGGCCATCGGGTGGGCCAATAGGACTGGTGTCCTTCGAAGGGGAGAAAGTCACATGAAGAGAGGGACGCGGAGGGAACATCATGCAGCCAAGGAGCAGAAACTGCCGTGATGGCGCCGCGAGCCATAGAAGGCCCAGCACTCAGCCGCCGCCCGAGTCCCAGAGGAAGCACGGCCCTGCTGGCACCTTGGTGTGGACTTCCAGCCTCCAGGACTGTGAGGAAATGCACTTCTGGTGTCTTCAGCCCCGGGAAGCAAAATGTACCAGCCAAGTTCCTGGGCTATTTACTTCATCTCTGAATTCTCAGCTCGTATTTTATATCAGGAAGCAGTAAAGAACCCCCAAATATGGGACTTTCGAGTCCGGAACCTCAGGGATGTTTTTATATAAACAGAATCCAACCTAACCCTCTTCCTACCTCACTTGTCCTTGGGATGGTGCCTTGGGAGTTTCCTAATGAAAATCTCTTTCCTTTGAGATAACTCCAAGTCTGTGTCTGAGCAGGGAACATCTAGATTCCCTGCCCTCCTCCACTCAGGTGGGTCAGGAAGCCCTGTGGCTCCAGTGTCGCCTGTGGGACAGATGCAGACCTGAGGCAGAGGCAACAGCCCCTGGCAGAGCATGGCCGAGGTGTGTGGCTGACATCAAGCTGTGGGGCGGAGCAAGGACCTGGGGAGAACTCACAGCAATGGTGTCTTCAGAGCTGGGATAGGAGCAAGATGGTGGCCGCTGTGCCCAGGAGCAAACCTTGTCTCCAGCACTTCCTGCTGTTCAGCTTCCCATAGCCTCTGCTTCCCAACCCACCAAACTGTGCTTGTAGCACCTAGCAGAGGTTGTCTTTAGGCTTAGACAACAGGGGCAGGGGCTAGAACACAGTGGGTGCTATGTGAGCATTCAGTACCACTGTTACTAACACACGGGATCCACTCAAGTCGGCTCTCTGCCAGGTAGCGGAGAACTTGGAGCAAGGTTTCCCACGGAAGTCTTCGGACTCACACAGGGTGTGCTGCTGTTGAGTTGAGCAAAGTCAGGGCTTTGCACATGCTGCACAAGCACTCTACCACTGAGCTACATCCCCAGCCCCCCAAAAGCCAAAGTTACTCTGACTTTTGCACCAGCAAGTTAGCTAAAAGCCTGCTAAGAGCAAGCTGAGGTTACCTGAGCGTGTGTGTTGCCCACATCGAAGGGAACTCAGGACAGCAACCCCAAGCTACAGGTCTCTCCGAATACATCGCCACCCTTTTGTTAGTTTATTCATGCAACAAACTTCAACCAACTCCCTAATGTGTGGCAGACCCAGCCTGGCTCTACAAGGAACCAAAAAATGAGCAGAGTTTGCAGCTCAGCGGTACAGCACTTGGCTAACATGTACAAGGCTGTGGGTTTTACCTCCAGCACTGCAAAACTAGAAAGAAAGAGACAGAGACAGAGAGACAAAGAATTAGAGGGTCAGAATTCAATGTATATAATATATATAATTAATATATATAATTTTAAAATCCAGGCCTTGAAGACCAGTTGAGATTAGAATAAAGACCATCCATCCATCCACCCATTCATCATCCACCCATCTGTCCACCCATCTATCTACCCAATCTAATCTGAGGTACCTACTATTTTGCATCTCATATAGAAGGTAGATGTTGCCCTAACTCAATAGAATGATTTTAGGAGTGTTACAGCAGTGCTCAAGACCCCTTCCCCCTAAATCCTACTTTACCCTCTGATTAGCACTTAAAATTTCACTATTGAACACTTACTATTTAGATTTAAAAAATACTTCCTTGGAGGTATAAAATGTGACATCATTATGGATCACGGACACCTCAGAGCTTAAGGGAAGGCAAGAGAACAGGCTTTGATGGCAGGTGCACCAAGCAGGGACGGGGTCCTGGGGGAGAAGGGCTGGACACACAAGAGGAACTCCCTGCCCCCTCATGCTCCCTGGCACAGGCAGGCCCTGGGTGTGCCTGCGACCCATGATCTTTGAAATGTGGCCCTCAGAGCGGCTGCCATTCAATAACTATTGGAGAAATGAGAAACAGACGGATACCTTTTATTTAGACCAAGTCATGCGATGTCCCTGTGACTTTGCCCTGAAACCCAGGAGGGGCTATCTGGTCTACCACCACAAGCCTCCAGACCTTTCCTGCTTCAGCCTGGACTGGGAATGATGGCTCCAAAGAGAATCACAACTAATGACAGTTCCGTGGCACATCTACAAAACACAATATTATATCCATGTCATTCACTGTGCACTGGAACACTCTCCAGAGCCATCATATTTTTTTAAACAATTTAGAGTTGACATTTTCTCTCTGCAGGATTTACCAAGGTCACACCATGAGTGCCAAGAAATCAATTGTAAAATAAATGAATCACCTGTGGTCAAATCATTCCAAAGGCAAAATTATTTTTTAAAAACTCCCCCAAAATCCAGCATAAAACTGTAAATAATGTGGTTGCCTCTTACTATGTATGCTAGTGCCTTTAGCACATGCCAGTTATTCCTAAGATATTTAGCCAAAGCAAGCCTCCTACCTCCAAGTCAGTTCACTCCTTTAACAACCGCACATCAATTGAATAAGTTCCTCAGCGGCAGTGGAGGGTATCAGCAGGTACGAGTCTATGATGGCTTTATGATAGGTGTCCTGGCATGGACAAAGAAATAACAAATATGGTGGGGAAACCCTAAATAGGAGAGGATCTGTGGCCAAGAATGACCTTGAACTATTGATGTTTTCATCTGCCAGATAAGAGCCCAACCCCGGAAAAAACATAGCTATGAAGATTGGATCATAGATTGACCCTCCATGAAGAACCCTTGCTCCGGCTTGGCGTGGTGGTGCTCCCCTGTAATTCCAGCATGCAGGAGATTGATGTAGGAGGATCGCTGTGAGCTTGAGGCCAGCCTGGGCTACATAGTGAGACTCTGTCTCAAAAAAACTAAAGAAAACTAAAGAAAGGAAGAAGCCCTGCTCCACACCTGACATCCAGTCAACTCTCCCCACACTCCTGGCTCAAGGGTGAGATCTCCAGAGAAAGTCACCTTCTCCCCTGTGGGTTTGAGCACATCTCTTCTCTTCACTTGTGGCAAGTTGTCCATCTCCCCACACTGTGTTCCTTAGCCCCACCGCCCACAGCACCAGCTTCCACCCACCACACAATCACAGTTGTAGCAAAAACAAAAATTTCTTTAAACCAAGTTGTCCCTTGATCAGAGTCTATCCGCTCATGCCCAGGGCCCACAGCAGCCTGCAGGGCGACACCAAGTTGCTCAATATGGGAACATATTGAGTCCAAAAGTGGCATGGGAACAACTGCCAGGTGATTGGCTTAGAGAGAGCACCTCACTGCAGCCAGGTGGTTGGAGCTCAGGCGGGGATTCACCAAAGAGTCCTAGTCGGTGACAGGTGCAGGTGAGCACGTGTTCCCAGAGCCAGGAGCTCAGACAGGGGCTGAACTGGATTGTGGGTGGCTCTCAAGGCCCAGCTGGGGCTGGAAAGCTTTCCCTGCCAGTCACAGGAGGTCCAAAGAGGTGACTCGGTACAGGTGTCTCAAGCATTGTCATCTCCAAATGCAGCAATGACCCTTCTGGTTGGTCTGGAATGTCTAGCCTGACTGTAGGGGTAGTCATTCTTCTAACCAAACGGCACATCTACCCACACAACTCATGCTCCAGGCTGTCTAGACAGCTTTCTCTCCAGTAACCTGGCCTAGAAGCTGCCAGTCACTGGAGGACTGGGCCACAGCATCCCTGCTGCGACAGTGTTGTCCCTGAGTGGGTTCCCTCCCAGGTTCAGGAGCAACAAAGACAGATGCAACTCCAGGTGACTTGCGTGTGAGTCTGGGATGAAGCTGTGGATCGGGGTGGCTAGGGGTGCAGCTGAGAGGCCCTGCCGGATGGCGGTGTGGGTGGGTGAAGCTGGAAGCTAAGCCAACAGCTGGGGGTAGGAGTGAGGCTTCTTGAGGAAGCACTCACTGGGGCCCTTGCAGGCAGGCAGCTTGCAGCTGGGCCCCTGGGACCCCCTGCCAAGGCCGTGAGGACGCCAGCTCCCCAAGAGCCAGGAAGGTCAAGAATCTGGCTCCTGAGTGTGGCCAGAGCTCTTTTGTTGCTTGCTGGGCCTCAGGTTGGGCCCCTGTCTGTGAGTGTTAGGTGGCTCCGTGTCTGAGTGGGGAGCTCACGGTTCATGCCCACCTCGTCTGTTCTGATTCCTTCTTTCTTTCTCCCCAAGGCCAGGCAGTGTTCAGTTTCCAGATTTGGAGCCCTTGTCCTCCTCCCTCCTGCTCTCTGGTGCACCCCCACACACATTGGCAAGGGGCGGGCGGGAAGCTTGCAGATCTCTCTTACTGAGGGTAAAAAGTGGTGCCGAAGAGGGGAAATTGCATGCAATCTGATATGCAGGTTAATCCTCCAGCTACCTCAGCAGAAGCCATAGCCCGGACGGCTGCCAGTCTCTGAGAGCAGGTAGAGCAGAAAGGAAGCAGGATTACATCCTCAGAGGGTCTCCAAACATTGGAGTCACTCAGGACATTGGCTCTGAGCTGTGCATTCCAATAATATGGATTCGATTCCTATATTTTTCAAGGCCAAAAACCTCTTAATCACTGGGTTTAGTTCCAAAATCTGGAAACCAGAGGACTGGCCCAGCCTCGCAGTTACAGCACCATGGCCTCCAATATTCTGCCCCTCATGGTGTCTGTCCCTGCTCCAGGGGCTTGTCCATCTGAAAGGACGATAACCCTGCGTGTGCTGGTGTCCCCAACTAGTGGCTTTCAGGTTTACACAAACTTTATCTTAGCATCTTCTGTACTGCTCAGAGCTGCTGTTCCGAGCTACTGCACCACGGTTCTGTGATTCACAGGGGTGGAGCAGCAGGCTGGGCTCAGTGCCAGCCTCCACCCTGATCTGATCCACCCATCTCTTAAATGGGTCACACACACGCGCACATGCACACGCACACGCGCGCACACACACACACAAAACCTTTACACTTAAGTGCATCCCCAGCCCTTTTCCTTTCTTTCTTTTTGTTTTTTTAAATTTTGAGACAGCAGTCAGTGTTTGCTAGAGAAAGAGGTATAACACAAGATACACAAATGTATAAGAAATTGCAAGACGGGCTTACAGTGGTCAGCCACAGAGTTGGATCAGGAAGCGTGCAGAGGGTATCTGCACACTGGAGACCAAAGGATTCAGTCCAAGGTCTGGAGTTCACTGCAGTGTCCATGTGAGTCCATATCAGGAGGCCAAGGGGCCTGCGCCAGAACACTGAAGAGTATGCCGGAGGGCTGAGGGTCTGCACTGGAAGCAGAAGAGTCTGCACCGGAAGCCAGAGACGACATCCATGCTGAAGGCAAGGACAGGAGCTCCTCCAAAGAGCAGAAGCAGATCTGTCCTTCCTTATTTCTCCTTTATACCGTCTGAGTGTTAGCTGCCCTAGGGTGGGTCTTCCACACCCCAGGGTGCAGAATTTCTAAACCAATTTAGTTAAGCTTCTCTTAACTAAAGCTTCTCTTAACTTAAGCTTCTCTTAACTAAACTTCTCAAACTGACTCAATCAATCAACAATTACAGTTGCCCAGGCTGGGCTCACACTTATGATTCTCCTGCCTCGGCCTCCCACAGTTCTGGGATCACAGGAAACCAACACCATGCCTAGAAGGGTGGATGTTTCTTAGGGCACCCATGGAGAAATCTACACAAAGGAAAAAAACACAGATTCTTTCTTTGCTGATATTACTGATAAATATTTCCCCTGTTCATTTTTTCCTAAGATAAACATCAATTAAAATTGAACATGTCCACTTTTTAAAAAGAAAAAACTCACTTTCTTAGAGTTGTGGGTGTAGCTTAGTGGTAGAGAACTTTGATGCAATTCTCCCATTCCATAACAAGAAACAAAAACATTTTCTGGCTTTCATCAAATAAAGATCATAGCTGGGTTTGGTGTACTCAAGAGGCTGAGGCAGGAGGACGGCAGTGAGTTTGAGGCCAGCCTGGGCTATGTAGTGAGTTCGAGGCCAACCTGAACTACACAGTGAGACCTTGTCTCAAAAACAGAAGTCTGTTTTCCCAACTTGTACCGATGGCTTGTGAAGGTGCAGCTGTCAGCCCAGCCAGTCCAGGATGGATTCTCGGCGCTCTTCAACCCAGACTTTCCTCTTCCTGCCGATGTGCGTGCCTGGAAGGCGGGCCTCAAGTCTGCACAAAGTCTGCAGGATGGGTCGCTGCCAGGTCCTCAGCTCCTCCTGGGCATCCAACAGCAACACTGCACAGGGAACTTTCCACTGCGGGCCATTCATTCTCAGAGGAGCCGGGCAGCCCTCCCCGGTCTCTCCCTGTTGGATGCCTCTGTAAGAGCAAGGGAGAAGACAGGACCCCCACTTCTTCCACCTGGCTGCCCAAGGCCAGGGTCCCTGCAGGGTGGGCGGCTTGTAAGGAGCACCCTTTGGGGTGCAGAGGCAGCCCCTCTCGCTTGTGCCCCGAAGCTCCCATCCGCAAGGAAGAACAAAAGCCGAGACTGAGAAGCCCAGCTCTGTTTCCGCCGGTGGCCGCTCCTGGGCACCAGGAGGCAGCAAAGGGCTTTGCTCTCAGGGGCTCCTCACAGAGGCCTCTGGGCCGCGCTAAGGAAGGAAAAACAAACTGGCGAAACCACGTTTTCTACTCCACGGAACACGCCGGGGCGTCCCCTGCTCCTGTGAACATCCTGACTCCACAGCTGATCCATTAAGAGAGGAAAATCCCAGAGTCTGATCCCTGAGGGCGGCCGCCACACGCAGGCCGGCTCCAGGGCGCGTCCCCTCGGTCCCCAGGAACCCGCCGCGTGACGCGCTCTGAGCTCAGTTTTGCTTGGCTGCGGGGCCCAGGCCCGCATCTGAAGTTCTTCATAATTCCAAGCGCAGCCCTGCGTTTCCATTTACATCATATCCTTCTAATTCTGGAGGCAGCGCAGAGAGGGGACCCAGGGCACTGGGTAGCCGAAGACAATAGACAGCCTGGGCACGAGTGTGGCTGAGGCCCGAGCTAGAAACCCCAGGTGCCACCTGACCGGCCCAGCCCTTGCTGTCTGCAGGCTCACGCCTGAGCCAGGGACTCTGAACTTCGGGAACATCTACACTGGTGCCGCAGCACCTCCAGCTCCCCGGGGGGTCCCTCCCCACAAAGTTCTCGTTAGTGAATCCTTGAGACACAAAGTACTTACTTTCACCTTCGGGAATCGGTACCAAGACATACACGTCTTAAACCTTTTCCTTCCTGCTTCTTCCCCCTCCCGCCCGCCCGCCCATTCTCGGTTCCCCTCTATCCCCACAGTGTCTCCTGTCTCCTTTCATCTGTTTTTTTTTATTTTGTTCTTTAAGTTATCTATAATTTTAGTTTCTCATGTAAGAGAAACGCAGTATTTAAGCTGCTACATCTGGTTTGTTTCACTTTGCTTCACGGTCTCAAGGTACATCCATTCCCCTACGAAGAACTTCAAATTCTGTCCTTCATGGCTGCACAGTCCCCCTCACCCACGTGAATGTCATTTTGGGGAGGCCAGAGCCAGGAAGAATTTTTTTAGGGTCATCCACAAAAATACAGATGCCCTTGTGGTGACTTTGGGGCCAAGATGAACAGGGGCCCGGGCGGGTTTGGGACCAGGAAGATGAGGGGTGGTGTGAACAGGTGTCTGGGGTGCTCAGCAGGCAGGAGCCCAGTGACAATGGGGAACCCCCACTTTCTGTAGGCACCAGGCACAGGGAGACTCCCTTCCCAGGTGACCCCTGCTCTGCAGGGGGAAGGGAGCAAAGAGCAAGGAGAGCGAAGGAACACAGTCCCCACTCCTCATGCCTGGCCAGCTTTCTGGGGCTACACACACATCCCCAATATGTGGGCAGCTCGTGAACCAGGCCTGCTGTACGCCCCCACTCCAGGGTGTCAGCTCCCACTCTCCAAGTGGACAGTGACGCCTCTTCAACAGAGTTCATGAAAAAAGACACCGAAAACTAAATGCTAGCAACAGCGTGTTCTGGGTTTTGTTTCATTTTGTTTTGCAGTGCTTGGAGTTGAACCTAGAGCCTCTGCCAGGTGCTACATCCCCAACCCATTTCTGTTTTGAGATAGGGTCCGGCTAAGTCATTTCGTTGCTTAGGTTGGGTCCAAACTTGCAATCTTTCTGCCTCAGCCTCCCAGAGTGCTGAAATGGCGGGTGTGCGCCACTACACCCAGCTATGATAACGTGTTTTTCATGTAGCAGTTCTGCAAATCAGAGACCTATGGGGCAAGACAAAGACTTACACCAAGTTAGGGTCAGTATTTTCTCTAACAGGCCTGCATGCCCAACTCTGGGCCGTCCCTCTTTCAAGTTATTTCTCTTCCCTTGGCACAGGGGCCCGACAATGGGGTGGCAAAGTACCCGAGCAGTTCATGGGGGTCCCCATCTCCTCTCCTCACCCCTTCCTCCCCAACACACCACTCTCCCAGTGCCCACTGCCCTACTGTGGTTCCAGGAAGAACCGGCCCTGTCTTCCAGCCACTCATTCTGGAATCCACCGAGCACCCCGACCTCCCGTCCTGATCACTGTTCCGGCCCCGCTCAGCCTCGGGCCCCGCTTCCTAGCCCCGCCCCCACGGCCTGCGTGACTCTTGCTCCTCTGTGCGTGCACACGGCTCCGTTTGTCCCCTTGGCCTTCATCATTTCCCCTCGAAGAGTTCCTGCCAAATGAGGCACCGCCATCTGACCGTCTGCCCACTCGGGGACACGGTGAATCTGTCTGCTATCTGGTGGCTGATGGCCCAGGGGCCCCCTGATGGCCACCCACCTCACACAGGCACTCAGGGACTAACCAGCACCTGCCTGCTTACCTTCATCACTCCCTGCCGGGTCCCCTGGGTGCCACGACACCCTTCACTTCCCATGCAAACCCCAGCACCAGCCTCCTTCCCAAGACATCCCTTCACTCCCTATGTCCCTGACACAACCGAGCCATCCGAGGATACCCGCGTGCCTGTGGCCACTTCTCCCTGCACCCTGGACATGCTTGGAATGGCAGCCTCCGTGCTACCCCCACCCTGGACCTTTTCCAAAGTCACAGATGCACTCGGATTTCTGTTGCCTTTGAGATAACAACAAAACACAACCCCTGTCCCAGTCTCACACCCCCGGACCGAAGCTCCTGACGTCTCCCTCTGCTGTTGTGGAGGTGTGGGGATCACTGACGGCTTTGCTTAGATCTCTTTGGCCATCTGGGGAGGCCACTGTTTCTTTTCTCAGTACAGTGCTTTTAAATGTTAAGCATAAAATAATGCACAGGATGCTAAAGGAAGCGAGTGACAGTGAAATGCACTTGTCAAAATATCTTCAGGCAATTTTGCTCAGAGTGACTCGCGTACTCCTGTGCTGGTGAAGGCCCTGCAGCCTGGGACTGGGCTGCGCCTTTCTAGGCTCCTAACTCAGAAATGCAGACGATGGCAAAGGACTGTTCCAGGTCTCAGCAACACTGGGGAGGCGTTGCAGGGTGCCGATGATTTCTGCTGGTGAAGTCCTGCCACCGGCCGCCTCCATCCGTGACAGGAGGAAATGCTAGTTGTCAATGAGAGGTTGAGGAAATTAAAGATGCCCCCTTTTCTCCTACCCAACTTGACAGATACCTTAAACTCAGTGGGCCCTGGGCTTCACTAGGCTGCTTCATTCCATGGCCCAGGGCCCTGAAGGAATTCTCTGGGCTCATTCTCTCCTGCCCTTCATTTGGCCCAGTCTCCAATTTCCAAGCGGCTAAATCCCCGGAGCACCTCTCAGCACTCAGATTACTGATTACTTGTTTGATCCGATTACCTGGCATGGCACAGTGGATCTCTGTGTCCAACCTGGAGCTCCCTTCCTCAGTCTCAGCCCTGCCTTGGGGCCACTCCTCCATCTCAGTCGGCCTCCTCAGTGCCCTCAGGGCTCAGGCCCCTGCTCCTTCTGGTCTCCACTCGCCCCCTTGTGGCTTCACTCAGTCTCACAGCCTTTGATGACCCGCCCCCTCGCCAATGAGTCCCAACTGGACTGCTCCAGTTCAGTCCTCTCACTGAACTCCAAACATTAGGATCCAAGCATGGTTTCCCCCACCTCTGCGGACACAGGCATCTCAAACTCAACACAAAGGGCCAGGGATGCAGCTCAGTGCCTCAAGCACCTGCCTGGCAAGTGCAAAGCCCTGAGTTCAATTCCCAGTACCAAAAAAAAAAAAAGATAAAACTCAATACAACCAAAGAAAAATGCCTCTTTTCTGCCCTTTCCCCTTGTTACTCAGGGCTTTCCAGAATTAATATGATGTGTACATAGATATAGGAAGAGATTTATCTTAAGGCATTGGCTCACGCAGTTATGCAGGGAGGCAAGTCTAAAACCTTCAGGGTGGAACCACAGCCTGGAGACACAGGACAGCATCCTGCAGCTCCAGGCTGCTGTACAGCCAGGAAGAACCGAGGCTGCAGGGAAGGCCTGAAGGCAGGCTGTTGGAGAAGCTCAAGTGCTGACAACGTTCAAGCAACCTTTTATGTCAACCTCCAAAATGCCTATGTTAAAACCCTCTCAAACACCCACTATGATAGTGATTGGAGATGGAACCTTTGAGAGGTAACTAGGGTTGGACTAGGGCATGAGGATGGCTCCCATGATGGGACGGGTGGCCTCATAGGAGAAAGAAAGACACATACTCTCTCTCTCCCCTGTCTTCCTCTCTCCCTCTCTCCAAAGAAGCGCTCATTGAACACACAATGACAGGCCTCACCAAGGGCCCTTACCCTGGACTTTCCAGACTCCAGAACCGTGAGAAAATAAATTTATGTTGCTTAAGCCACCACATCTGGGGTACTTTGTCACAGCTGCCCACGCTAAGGCACCAATCTTTTTGTTCCATGCAGGCCTTCAACTCACTGGCTGAGAGCCACGTTACTGAGGGCAATCCGCCTCACTCGAAGTCTGCCGCCTGAAATGTTAACTTTGTGTCAACCACCAACACAAAGATAGAAAGAACAGTGTTTGACCAAATATCTGGGCACCTCATAGCCCAGGTAAACTCACACACAAAATTGAGATTCACAGCCTCAAAACCTATGTTTTTCCATCTCCCACTCTCTTCCCCCTCTCAAGAAACGGCAACTCTATTCTCCCAGTGGCCCGTGACAATAAATGTGGCCACCTGTCCCTCCCACACAGCTAACCCTTCCCATGTATCTGGAGACCAAGCTTTTCTCAGCACCAACTTTGTTCCTGTGACTCTGGCCCAGGCTTCCACTGTCTTGTCTCATCCCTGGATGGTCACAGCAGTCTCCTGTTTGGTCTCTCAGCCGAGCACAGGTGTGACCTTGGACAAGTTACTTAACCTCTCTGAGTCTCAATTTTTCTACCTTAAATGAGGACAATATGCTCATTGTAGATTTAAGAATGAAATAAACGCCCCTGGAGGCATTTAGCGCTTGCTTGGCATATCATAAGCACTCAGTCAATTTAGCTAAGATGTCTTTTGCTCTTATCATTAATAACTAATAGAGCTTGAGCCACCTGGACTCAGAATGAGCTTATAGAGAATGAGCTGCAACCATCATTTTAAATAATATTTTTATTTAGCATCAGTAAATCTTAGCCTTATGTTTTCATTTGACGCAACATTTAAACCATGGCAATATATTCCAGTTCAATGCTCAAATAAATAATTTCAGAAGCTTACAAATTTCACAGAATGACTGACTGTCTTATTCATGGAAGATTCCAGCCCAGCTGTGACAATGTCCTATTGCTATATATATATATATATATATATTTTTTTTTTTTTTCCTATTTTGATGTCAGTCTTAACCAAAGGGAGGCCCTGCTGAGTTCTGCTGGATTTCCAAAGTAAAGTTTGGGCAGATTTCTGAGTTACCTTATCCAAACCTGGCCTGCATCCCAAGTTTGGGTTTTTATAGTCTATGAAACCAACACATGTTGATTTAAGAAAACCAGACATCTAGCCGAAAAGGTCAGCCACCAATTGAAGCAAAGCCCAGCCAATGGCACACAAACTGGACAACTAAGCCCCCCAAAACTCTTGTAGGTTAAGTGAATTCAGACACCTTCTACTGTAAATGGAGAAGCCGAGTCACTTGATCCCTGTGTGGGCTACTTAACGTAAGTGATGCTTCCTCTTGAACTTCACGTCAACAGAGGTTTTCCAGATTCTTCTCCTTGTTTTTATCCCTCACACTTCAGAACATGATAATCACTGCTTTGTTTTGTTTTGTTTAGATTTTTTCAGTGACAGCTGTGAAGCTGCCAGATCATGCTCTATGCCTGTTCTGGATGGCAACTGACTGGCTGCATTCAGACTTGAGTGGCTTTTCTATACTTTCCCATGATGCCTTGCAGGTAGCCTGCTGCAGCAATTTGCTAAGGCCACCATAACAAAGGACCAGAACCTGGCTTAACAATGCAGACTTATTCTCTTACAACTCTGGTAACCAGAAATCTAAAATCAAGGTGTCAGCTGGTTCAGCTCCTGAGGGCTGTGAAGGACAATCTGTCCAGGACTCTCCCAAGCTCCTGACAGTTGCCAGCATCTTTACCATTCCTTGGCTTATGGATGCATCACTCTGATCTCTGCCTCTGTTGCCACTTGTGCTGCTGAGCTATATCCTCAGCCCTGCCATCTTCCTATAAACACATCCATTTTATCAGTTTTGGTGCCCACCCTACTCCAGCATGACTTTATCACAACTAACTATATCGGCAATGACTCCATTTCCAAAGCAAGTCACATCCTGAGGTGGTGGGGGTTAGGATTTCAATATTTCTGTTCAGCAGGGACACATTCAACCCGTAGTATCCTTTATATAGAGCTTTCCTGCAAAACACTTCAATAGTTAGTCATCTATGAATTATATAGGGCTTTTGGAGAATATCCTTCTGTCCACCTGTGGCTTTTTTTTTTAAGCCTCTAGTTTTTTGTTCTTGCACAGTGAGTTTTAAGTCACCTGAACGCTAAAAAATGAAAAACAGCAGAGCAAACCTAAAGGACTGTCTTTCAGAGGAAACCGCTATGAATGTGCACTGATGTGTGTTAGTAAATGAAATTCAATCATTTCATTTTAAAATGTTGATCTAGTGCATTTTTAAACAATTCTAACGAAAATTCGGTGACTTGAAATCAGAGCTAATGCCTCCAAGGAAACAGTTTACAATTTTTGTGGTAACAGTGACTTAAATTTGTAGTTTTCAGTAAATCAATATTCTTCCCTACCACTAGGGTGGGAATGGCCTTTTTCAGGTCTTTAACTATGTAAAGTTTTCACTTGTATTAACACACCCCTTTCCCAAAACCAGCCCATGCTATGAAAAATAGACCTTTCTTTATTCATCTCAAAGAAGGGGCAGGTGGGATCAATCTAGAACTTGTCCTTTCTCTAGGATTTCAGGGAAGATATTTCTCGGTGATTTTCCTGATTAACAATATCCACATTAACTACTGTAGCAATCTAGTAAGTTCTAGTTGTATAATTATACTGACTCTGCCTCTCACGGAAATGCTGCGTGAAAAATACTCTCTGGATGGCATAGAAAGGACTCATACATTTAAAATACAGATGCCTGCCAGTCTGAAAAGGAACCCAAGGAAAGTTACCAAAAGTTGGGAATAGTAATGAAGGAAACTTCATTTTTAGAGCCAAAAAACCCACACAACAGTCCATCTTAACTGAATACGAAATGGTTTTTCGGGTGTATGACTTGACCACTTTCTCCTTATTCACCTATATTTGTGTAAGAAGATATGCTGAAACAGAATCTTCAAAGTATACATAATCTTCTAGGAAAGGTCCATCTGCTTCATACATTATTAGGAGACCCAGGGCCCAGCATGTCCTTAGGAAATACTACGGAAAGTTATTTACGTCTGACACAGCATTAAGGATATTTTATTTTGTATGCTGGGTAGTTTTGCTAATCTATCTCCTAGGGGTAAGTTGAGATCCT
This sequence comes from Dinomys branickii, assembly GCA_004027595.1. Lineage (NCBI taxonomy): Eukaryota > Metazoa > Chordata > Mammalia > Rodentia > Dinomyidae > Dinomys > Dinomys branickii. Next base: position 36,963 of record PVLD010007241.1, on the reverse strand, counting down.
CCTTGAGTTTATGAAGCCCCTGTGAAATATCTAAACACTAACAAAGAGGCAGCAGGGGTGGGGGGATCCGGCTGTCTGAACCAGACATTTCCTGAAATTGCTGAATGTCAGTCAGGCAACTCTGCCTTTTGCAAGGGCCAACAGCGGTTATGTCCATGCAGATCTTCTCTTTCCTCCAGCAAAGTTACAAGAAACAAACGCAGTTTAAAGCCATCGCCACCCATGGACCCGTCATCATGTCAGGAGCATTTGGGGGTCAGATGTAGGCAGACGAGATGGCTCCTTCCCAGTCCCTTCTGAGTGCACCTCAACTACAAGGGAGCCCGGAGTGGAGAGAAATCATTGCCCAAATCGCCCAGATCTTCACCCAGACAGCAGCCCCTGCTGGGGCTGGGGAGAGGCATTTCTCGCACACCTGCTTCCTGTCCCACCGCCCCGCATGCTACCTGCACTGCTCCCAGTGGGGGCTGATGAGTCTTCACTGGTTCAGGTAGGAGAGGACCAGGGAGCCATGGGTCATAGGAACTGGGACACTGGGCAGTCGAAAAGCAGGGTAGGGACTGGCATGCAGCATCTTTGTTCATGTCTCGTCCACCATCTCCGATGGCCACTCCTGTAGACATGATGCTTAATACGGAGACAGAACTGCGTAATCCACACAGCCAGGCTCCAGGCAGCCTGCCCTCCCCCCAGCAAAATGAGAACAGCCCCCGCCTGCCGGGGGCTCTTGCATTTCCCCCAGGCCTGCCTTTAAAAGAAAATGTCGCTCACAGACTACAGAGGAAGGAGACAGCATAAAAGTCTACATGGAAAAAAAAACCCACCCTTCAGAGCCAGCGCTCATAAAACCAGACCCAGTGTGAGGGAGATGGGGACAGGGGGCTTTTCTCAGCTGCCGGGCACAGGTTTTCACGGGACTTCCCAGCCCAGAGTTTTAGGGCTGAGCCTCCTGTTGGTGCTCATTTACTCTCTCAAAAATCAAATTATCTTTTTCAAAATCAGTCCTTTTTCACCATTGGCACCAGGAAATTTTTAAGGAACTAAAGTTCAAATGATTTTACCAGAGTGATTTCACTTTAAGTTGTTCTTTGGAACACAGGGGTGTGAGATATCCTAGTCAGATAAAGTTGTTTGGGGTTTTTTTGAGACAAGGTCTTGCTACATAATTCAGGCTGGCCTTGAACTCACTGTGTAGCCCAAGCTAGCCTTGAACTCACAGTAATCCTCCTGCCTGAGCCTCCTGAGTGTTGGCATTACAGGTGTACTCCACCACACCTGGCTCAAATCAGATGAGTATAGAAAATCCCTCACAGGACACTTTTCCTGGGAAAATCACAGTGCGCATTTGCATACTACCAGCCAGGAGAAATCTTGGTCACTCAGCTTCCCTCAGACATCCTCAAGGCTTCTGTCCTCCACACCAGCCAGCCTGCAAACCACTTGCTGAGCCAAGAAAGCTGCCCTGACTCCTGCTTGCAGCAGCCCTGAAGCTGCCACCGCCCATCCAGGAGTGCACAGCGGGAGCGCTATGAATCCAATCGCAGGCCCCAGCACTCAGTCCTTCCTGGAACTCATCATCTCATGTAGCTCAGCTGCCACTCCTGCCAGTGCATCCTGCGCTCAGAATCCTGCTCATTTTGGACCCATACCCCTCTAGCAAAAGTTTCCACACGCACAAGAGGGTGGCCCACAGGAGAAGCCATGGGCAGCCTGGCCAGGCCAGTTCAGCCCCACGCATGCTTCTAGGAGGCCAGGCTCATCCAGGAGTCATTTTTCCATGGATTAGCCCCAAGCAACGGGAGGCTGTTATTACCTGATGCTGGTAGCAGCTGCTGCTCACAGGAGGGGCAGGGAGCAGCACTGTGGGGGTAGGGGCTCATTAACACTTGGTGCTTAAATTAGAAAATCCTTAGGGTGCAAGTTTAAAAATAGCAACCTAATGGTTTCTAAAATCGTGCTTCATTGCTTTCCATAAATATTGAGATTTCTAGTGAGCACCATCCACTCTCCTAACTTCACAGGGTCGAGCAGGATTTGCTTTCCTGCCCTGTTCTTTAGTATTAGTACCCTTAATGATCACCTATGCCCCAGATGACCACCAGGCAGCAGGCAGCTTCCGGGTAGAGCAGGAAGGCATCTCAGAGGTCTTCTGCAGAAGCCTGCAGCCCCTGGGATAGTGGGATGGCCCCAGGGGCCCTGGGTACCATCCTGCATGACCCATCAGTCCCTGGGAAAGCAGCCTAGGTGTTCGCCCTGGCTGGCTAATCTACTGCCAAAGCAGCAAGGCCACTTTTCTGGAACATTTTGGAGAGATGATAACACACCAGACTCCACCCCTGGGTTTCCTCACGCCTTTGTCTCTTTCTCGTCACTGGCACAATATGCTCACTCACAATTTAAAGGAGGAGAGACTGACTTTGGTTCACAGTTTGTGGAGGTTGAGTCCATGGTCTCTGGCTCCAGAGTAGGGCAGGGCCATACAAAGGCCTGAGGGGCTCACCTCACGGCATCTGGGAAGCGCAGGCAGCAGGGGGGAGATGAACCCTTGGAGGCCACATCTCCAGTGACCCCCTCTTTCAACCAGGCCCTGCCTCCTCACAGCAAGTCAGCTCTGATCCCCATCATCCAATAGCCTGCCAACAGCCAAGGCTCGCGGGAAGTCCAGCTGTGGACCGCAGTAGCCCCTAACTTTGGGCTTGTTTACCTGGGGGAGGTGAGGCAGAAAGGAGGAAGCAAGCCAAGGACTGTAATAGCCAGGTCAGGTGTGAAACGATCAGCCCCTGCACACCCCCACCTTCCTTGGTGCGAGGTAGGATGGTGACAGTCCCTGCAGCCTCAGGTGGTCGGGAATAAGTAGGTAATGTGGTCAGGGTTCTCACTGCACTCAGGGTACAGGGCGGATCCACCCACAGCAGATCCTGTGGTACAGACCCAAGCAGCCACGCTGGCCTTGGTGGGACCCTCCTCCACCATGACAGTGACCACAGCATGACTGGCCTATGCCCTGGGCCCTGGGCAGAGTGGGTACTTGCTAAGGGAAGAAAAATGTCCATGTACAGCCTAAGAAAAGCCAGCGTCACCATGACAAAGCACACAGGCAAATCCAGCATGTCACGTGTGTAAAAGAACCTGGAGCTTGGAACAATTATCACCTGAAAGGACAAGAGGAAACCTTACCTCCACACCCCTCCTTCCCTTCCTTCTACCCTTGCTTCTTCCCTTTCTTCCTTCCAATATTTCCTGAACATCTGGGACACGCCAGGCATTACACTGCAGGGTTAGGTACTTATCCCCATGGACTGTTTCAGATTCTGCTATACTTACAAGATTTCTTTTCCAAAACCTCTGAGCTGAGCTTGGTGGTGCACACCCATAATCCAAGCACTCTGGAGGCAGGAGGATGGCAAGTTCAACCCCAACCAAGGGACAGGTACCGGCTGCAGCCAAGGAGCTGGTGACCTTGATCACCTTGACCTTTGGCACACTGGTCATCTTGACCTTTGGCGTGCTGGTCGACAAGCTCTATGTCACATCCATCCAGAGTTCTGCAGGCAGTGTCTGATCTGTGTATGGGTCTAAACCTCTGCCTATCTCCACACGGGAAAGGAACCCCCTCTGTAAAATGCTTTTCCCCTCCTTCATCCGACCGGCAGCCCAAAGCCATTTTCTAAGGCACCCCACCACAGGCATCCATCCAAGTCAGGATGAGTAACTCCTGCGGATTTAACAGCACTTACTGACCAAATGGGGGCGCGGCAGAAGTGCCTGAGGATAGAACTAAGGTGGAACTTCCCGAATGCAGGGCCTGTAGAAGCAGAAACAGGTCTGGAAGTGCCCTTCCCAGGGGCCTCCTGACCTGGCTCCCCCCACCCAGGGAAAGTAGTTTATTCCCCTCCCCGGAGAACTCTCAGAAACAATTTTGCTGGGTACGTTAACACTCCTACCAACTGCCTAAGGAAACTTCAGTTTCGGGGACTGAAATAAAAGCACTGAGATAATATTTAACCTGTCTTCCCTTCTCTCCCTCCCCGCCACCTCCCTTGGCTTTATTAGGACTCCAGCTGGTGCCCAAGGAGCGGCGTGATCCCGAGGGAGCAGGGTGCTGCCCGGCAGTGGCGGGGCTAGGTAGGTGCTAGAGGCCATGGCCAGCACCGCCGTCCAGCTCCTGGGCTTCCTGCTCAGTTTCCTGGGCATGGTGGGCACCCTGATCACGACACTGCTGCCGCACTGGCGTAGGACGGCGCACGTGGGCACCAACATCCTCACGGCCGTGTCTTACCTGAAGGGCCTCTGGATGGAATGCGTGTGGCACAGCACCGGCATCTACCAGTGCCAGATCTACCGCTCGCTGCTGGCACTGCCCCGCGACTTGCAGGCAGCCCGCGCGCTCATGGTCATCTCCTGCCTGCTGTCGGGCCTGGCCTGCGCCTCTGCCATCGTGGGCATGAAGTGCACCCGCTGCGTCAAGGGCTCAGCGGCCAAGGCCACCTTCGCTGTGCTTGGGGGTGTGCTCTTCCTGCTGGCTGGGCTCCTCTGCATGGTGGCCGTCTCCTGGGTCACCAACGATGTGGTGCAGAACTTCTACAACCCGCTGCTGCCCAGTGGCATGAAGTTTGAGATTGGCCAGGCCCTATACCTTGGCTTCATCTCCTCGTCCCTGTCGCTCATTGGGGGCACGCTCCTGTGCCTGTCCTGCCAGGACGAAGCCCCCTACAGACCCTACCAGGCCCAGCCCAGGGCAGCCACCACCACTGCGGCCACGGCGCCCACTTACCAGCCTCCCACTGCCTACAAGGACAACCGGGCCCCCTCGGTGACCTCAGCTTCCCACAGTGGTTACAGGCTGAATGATTACGTGTGAGTCCTCCCCACTGCCCCTCCCCAGCGCAGCTGTCAGGCCCGCTGGGTCCCCTGAGTGACTGCTGACCAGCCACGGGTTCCAGCATCAAGTTTACTTCAGGGCTGTTTTGTACCCAGTGAACATCAGGAAACACTCTCACAATATAGGGAAGGACGGGGAATTAAGAAGATGCTGGACTTCTGTATACCAAAGACTTTAAAAAAAATCTTTGCTGTTTTTGTATTTATTATATGTATTTATGTGAGTAATTCAATAAGAGTGTCATAAAAGGTGAGACTGGACGTGTTGGTCAATGGATTTGTTTGTGACCCAGGAATGAGCATTTTAGATGTGGTTGTTTATGCAAAGGACAGCAGTAGTTTGTTTCCAGACTGTTCTGTACTGGGAATCACAGTCCCAGCCTGGAGGGCTTGGGTTTTCAGGGCCCTGAGGCCACGCTGATGAAAGGGCTGCTGAGCCACATCTGGGCAGTGGCCACCCCGATGCATGATGGGAAAACCAGCCAGGCTGATACTCATTCCACAGATGCTCAAGCGAGCTATACCCACAGACAGTCATTGTACCCCTGCTTTAATTCAGAGGCAGGGCAGAAGGCAAGCGCTTCCTGTAGAAAAAAAAGACAGGGGACATAAATCACAAAATAAGGATACTGTTATCTTCTACTATGAGAGCTAAATCCCCACTGTTAAGAAAGCACAAGTGAGAAGGAGAAACCAAGCACCGCTCACCGGCCAGCTCGGCTGGCAAGAATCCCAGTCAGGAGTCCTGCTCATCCCCAAGGCCCCGGGGGGACAGCAGTAGCTTCTTTCCCAGGTGGCCAGTTGCTGGTATCGTGAGAGCAGCGAGACTGTTCTCCTGTGACTGGGAGCAACCGCTGGGAGGCCTGGGAGGGTGAGACAGCTTTGAGATCCCCGATGTCCTTGCTGGCTGTGACATAAGTCACAGGCAGAACACTGTGTATGGTCACAACACACAGCGTGGGGGTGGGGGGGTGGGGGGGTGGACCTGCTCCTGGGGCATCTCTGACAGCAGCCTGCTTGGCCTCCGCGTGTGGAGTGGAGTGCCCCACACCAGAAACCCTAAGCCTGAGTGCGGCCATGGCTGTGTGCAGAAGGACAGCTACAGTGGCCAGGCACCACACGGGGAGGCTCCCAAAGAAGGTCCCAGAGGCCTCAGAATGGTACTGGAAGGCCAACACACTTCAGCCGGAGCCTAGAAGCAGCAAGGCCTGAGGCTTCCCTGGCTTGGGACTAGGGGTCCCCCAGACCATCAGTCCTCCATGTGAGGACAAAAAGCCAGGAGTGTGTACAGGCTGGGCCACCCCCTTCCAGTTCCCGCTGGCCTCGACAGTCACGCCAAATACACCACGCTGCCCCGGAAATCTCTCAGGGACATCTAGCAACGCTGAGAGGCAGAAGTTGAAGGCACAAGTATATATACTTATTTCTTCTCCATTTTGTGTGACTTCTAGGCCCCAAGTGGCAAGTGGCACTGTAGAAAGAGCAGGTGACACACACTGTTGTCTTAATCTGATCACAGAGAGGCCAAGAAGCCTAGGGTCTGCCACCCCTTTGGGGCTGGCCCTGCCCTCAGAAAAGTCATCGTTTGCTTCCGATGAAACAGCCATTTTTATCTACTTGTATTCATTCACTGTTTTAAAAATGAATAAATCTGAATCAAGTAAAGAGAAAATCTTCTACAAACAGAGTGACTTGTCAGTCCTTACTTGATGGTCAGGATCCAGGATGTGTTTGGTGAAGAGATTCTAATTAATAGAATAGAAAAGGAAAATAACTTCCCTTGAACTCTTTCTGTAGTAAAAATAAAATATGTCTATGTCTTCTGCTCAGGAGGAAGATTAACAACAATGATCACAATTTATTGAGCATTTACTATGTGCCAGAAATACTTTTCATTTATTGGTTTGGTCACTTAGGTAAGTGAGAATTTGATGAAAAAAAGAGCTTCTTTTTTCAGTACTGGGGACTGAACCCAGGAGCTCATGCATGCCAGCAAACACAGAGATTAAATTGTTTCCCACAATCACAGAGCAATTGAGTAGAAGACCCAGGATTTGAAGCCAGACCAGTCAGCGGAGGACACATACATTAACTCCAACAGGGAGATGACCAACAGTCTAATCATATTTATGTCCAGATTGAATCCAAATAACAAAGTGAACTGTCTCATGCCCACTTTGGCTCTTTCTGAACCATCACTCTATGCAGATCTGCTCTGGCCTGGATGAAAGATGATGGCAGACCTAGTGGTCTCAGTTTAAATCCCCCTGGAAATAGGAAGTGATGCACAGGAAGTGACATCATGGTTCTATTTGACAGGCGGCCAACTAAACAGGAAGTTGGTCCGAACAGGGGCTTAATCGCCTCCCTCAAGCAGCAGCACAGAAGACTGCAGTTCCCAGTGTTCCTCCTGCTTCCTTGTTCTCATTCACTCCCATGACAAGTCCCTTGGGTCCCCTGAGCAGCCCTTAGCCATCAAGTAGATGTCTGCTTCTGCCTACTTCTTCCCCACTGGGAGCTCTTGGCCAAGGTTGCCTGGACAACAGTAAGGTCTCCTTTTGGAGACATGACCCCAAATTTCAGAATGGAGAAGGAAATATGCGTCAGGCTCAGATGTTTTCCAGGAAGCCGCCACAAGAGGTATATATTACAATCTGCCCCTTACGGGATTAAGAAATGATGTTTCTTTGTTTCTCTAAATCAAGTCAAATTTGGCTGTGGGCCAGACAAGTCTCAAGTCAGCTGTGGTTTGGTTCCCTCCTCCTGTGTCAGTTTTTGGGCCTCAGAAATTATGGAGACCCTTGACTTAGAAAACATAGGATACCAACCTTCAGTCCTCAGGGTTGCCTTGGTAACCCACTGACAGCGGGCCCTGGAGTGAAGACACTGCCCAGGAGCTCCAAAAAAACATATCCATGGACCCCTGTGGACAGGCACTGGACTCGTTCACTTTGTGGAACCTTAGAGGAAAAAAAATAACCTTTTCCCAGGGGTCGCTGGGAAGCCACTTCCTGTACTCACGGCAGCTGCTGCCTATGGGAACGGCTTTCCTGAGTTTGGCTTTTTGATATCAAAGAACTCAAATTGCCCAGAGGAGCCTACCTGCATGCCAGCCACTGTGGCCCTGTCGTTGCTGTCTGTCACCAGCACATCCCACAAACTGAAGGAAGCAGGCAGAGTCCCTGGGATCAGCCCCTGCTAACGAGTCAGGCCAGGGCCAAGGCAAGCCAGGCGCATGTGTCTTCTGCAGGAAGAGCTCATCTGAGATAAACAAAATCCAAGCTGGCGATGCTCTGTGAGTCACTGCGGAGAGAGAAGAGAAAGCAGAGATGCTAGGGGTGAGGGGAGGCAATAAGTAAGCTCAGTAGATTTAACTAAGACCTTGAAGACTGTTTTTGAGACAAGATCTCACTTTATAGTTTGGGCTCTCCCTCAATGCCCTATGGAGCCCAGGCTGGCCTCAAACTCTCAGTGATCCTCCTGCCTCAGCCTCCCAAGTGCTGCGATTACAGGAGTGATCCACCAAGACCAGCTCAAGGACTTTGTAAAGCTGTCCACCTCCTATAAAATTCTCACACCTTTCTTGCCTAAGAAGAGACACAGGTGTATATGCAAGAGAGGGACGGAGACAGAGAACAAGAGAACGCAATCTGAGGTCCTGGGCATTTTAAACCATTTCTGAATCAAAATGCACAAAGCCAATTACTGGGCAACTATCCAAAGGAAAACACAGAGACTTCATTCAAAGGAATGTACCTTAAAATCCTACCTACTTTGCAGGTCTGTGGCAGGGGGAGGCATTGTGAACAGCCCATTTTTGGCCTGGGAGAGGCCAGTGCAGGTCACCCCATAAATCAGGGAGGGCCCGGCCCCTGCGAGGCTGGTCACCTGCCTCTTCCTCTTCTCACTTCTGGCTCAGCCAGCTTCACCCCAGGCGAGCCTAGCACACATCGGTTAATTCCTTTCCCCTTTGGGGCTTTCTGTGTGGAAGCTCACCCCCTTCTCCATCCTGCCGGTGAATGATTGACCAGCCTGGGCTCCCTTCCGGCCAGGGCAGCCGCCAGTGCCTGGCTGGAGAATCAGCTGCCTCCAGCTCTAGGGAGGTCTGGGATTTTTAAAAAATCATCCCAGGCAAAATAAAGCATTTGCATGGGCTTCCCATCAAGCACCAGGGCAAAACACAGGAGTGCTGGGCTGGTGGCCTCCACAGGTGGCTTTGGAGGCAGATGTCTATCCGCACCTTGCTGAATATGAGTTGGAGGCTATGGGGGCCAGGAGGCTGAGGAAGGGCCAAGAGTGGGGAGACGCAGTTTTACACTCGGGAGCTCTTGACCCTCACCTGGACCCAATGCCCAGGCCCTCCTGCCGTACGCCACACAGCACCTGCACCCAGACTCCCTCTGAGCAGCCACCTCGAGCCTCTCCCACCTGAACCCCACAGGTATTTCCACTGTAAAGTTCGGCACCACCTTTGTGAGGATAACGAACTGCTCCATAAAACCCAGGCTTAAGGACATCACACACTTTTATTTTGCCAAAAATCAAACCTGGTTCTGATTTAGGATGAGGCTAGGCGTGGTGGCACACACCTATAATCCCAGCACTTGGGAGGCTGAATCAAGAGGATCACCATGAGTTTGAGGCCAGCCTGGGCTACATAGTGAGACCCTATCTCAAAACAACAACAGAAATAGGCACACACACACACACACACACACACACACACATACACACTTTACGCTCCAGATAAAGATAATCACAATATGATCATAAAATTAATAAAAAGTAAAAATTCCCAGATTGGATTGAAAAAGCAAACTCTAAGTATACCTTATACGGTAAACAAACGTGACTCAGAAAACCTGAAGGTCAAATTACAAGCAAAACAATAGGTAAAATGATGATACCTAATTTTTTTTTTTTTTTTTTGAGACAAGATCTCACTATGCAGTTCCGGCTGGCCTTGACCTCACCTTGTATCCCAGGCTGCTCTCAAACTCACAGTGGTCCTCCTGCCTCAGCCTCCCTAGTGCTGGGATTACAGGCATGCAGCACCACACCCAGCTAATACCCAAATTTTTAATAGTAGAAGTATATAATATTCCTATTAGAGAAAGCAGAATTCAAGGAAAACTCACAAAATTATACCAAAGGGTCACTTATGATAATCTTTATGATTACAATGAAACAGTATTTCTCACAAACTGAGAAAAATGACAGAAGCACACTAACAGATGTTTTAACTCAATTCTTTCAATCCTTATCATCAAGTAATAAATAGACTTAGATGGTCTGAGTAACAGGATGAACAAGACTGACCTCACACATGTATATTTATATGAACTCTGCATTCTGAGGGGGGAAAAGAGTACACTGTCTTTTTAAAAGAAATAGAAAACTTGCACAACTGTACGCTACCTTAGATCACAAAGAAAACCTCAATAAATTCTAAGAAATATAAACCACATTCTTAACCAGTAATAAAACTAAAATTAATAAAGCTGAAGCAAAAAATTAATATTCAACCAATCGGAAATGTAAAAAAATCTTATTTTTTCCTTGTTTTAAAGAGGAAATCAAACTACAACTGCAGCCTATCTCGGAAATTACAATAATGAGGATATTATATATCAAAATCCCACAGGGCAGGGCAAAGCAATACTCATACCCTTAAGCACTGTGTGGAATGCAAAAACTAATCAAGCACTCCAGAGGGAGAGACTTAGAGAAATTAATACACAACTGAAAGAAAAGAGGAGAGAAATTGGAAAAATTGATAATAAATTCAAGATTTATTCCTTTTTGAATAGCAAAGAATAAAAACCACAAACTAGCTCGATCGTTTTTTAAACTGACAAACACAAAATCTAAATAAATTAAAGAGCAGACTAAGGGCCGGGGATGTAGTTCAGCGGCACTGCGGCTGCCTGGCAAGCACAAGGCCCTGAGTTTGATTCCTGGTACTAAAAAAAAGGGGGGGGGGATAAAAAATGGATCCTTGGAAGCAGGGAGTTTTTTTGTAAAAGGGAGGGGCCCAAGAGACGGTGGGGGCGGGGACCAGAAGGCGGGGAGGAGCGTGCAGAAAGAACTGAGATTTGTGTTCTGTGCTTGGACCAGCGCCCCACGGTGAAGATAGTAATTACTCCTGCTAACAAGGACTAATTTTAAAAAATGTGTGAAGTAGGAATGGGAGTGGCTGGAGATACATAGTTCAGTGGAATAAGCGCCTGCTTGGCAGGCACAAGGTCCTCAGTTCGATCCCCGGTTCTGCCAAAAGTAAGACAGGAAACTACCCACGTCCACTATGTCTATGGGAAAGTCTGTGCTTTCCAGCTATTTAAAAGACCCCAGGGCATCGGGCAGGCAGGAAAGCTTCAGTCTCTCCCAGGTATTTACCTAGGCTGCTGCTACCAGAATTTGCCTTCCGAGCAAGCCGGGTTCTGAGACCCGGCCCTGTGGCCCCTGATCCAGTAGGAGGCGCTAGCGGGAGATAAGCGTCGTACCTATCTGAGCTGAGGGCACCACCCAGATCCAGCAGCAGCCTCCCACCAACCTCTAGTGGGGAAGCGGCTTCCTGAGGTCCTTAACTCTGGTTCACTTTGCTTGTTTGTATGGTTTTGATAAGCAGACACTGCTGCTGAGCTATCTCCCCAGTCCCTTACTCTGGTTCACTTTGATGAACCCTCTGTTCTTGGAGCTCATTCATACCTGTCTTAATGCTGTGTATTAAATCCCTTATGATTGTTACACCTGATATTCAGGGGTCCCCAACCCCCGGCCATGGACCAATATGGGAACAGTTCTGCGCATGGAAGGAAACTCAGTTTTATGACCAACCACAGTTATGCTGACACAGTGTTTAATAAAAAGTTAGGTCATGTCGTACAGGTAAATATGCCCCATACCCAAGATGACTTCATTCAGAATGCATCACAGGGGCCAGGCGTGGTGGTGCATGTCCCTGTAATCCCAGCACTTGGGAGGCTGAGGCAGGAGGATCGTGGTGAGCTCAAGGCCAGCCTGGGCTACAAAGTGAGCTCAGGGCCAGCCTGAACTGCATATCAAGACCCTGTCTCAACCGCAGCTGCTCCGCTTGGGGCCCCGCGGCTGCTCCACTGTGGGCCCCACTGAGGGCGCCCCACGGACTGGACCCGCCCCCACCCATAGCACAGCGACGGGGCGGAGCGGGGCAGTCCGCTGTGAGCATGGGTGCTTTTCCACCTCTGACCATGGCAGTTTGTATACACCCATGTGTGCTATAGTATGGTCTGAGGTAGCTATATCTCTTCCCAAGGTGAGAGTCCAGGGGTATAGATAAACCCAGGAGTACAGTTATTATCACAGGGAAGATGGCTGATGGAGTGGTAGGGCAACGGAGATGAGGGAGGAGAAAAAAACGAACTGATCAAAAGGGCCATCATCTGTGTAACCTGAGTAACAAAGGTGAAGGTAACATTATGTAGGACAGCATCCAGAGCTAATTCCCTTCTATGTTCTCTATAATTTGTATTTCCTCAATCGTTTTTGTATTAACAGAAGTGAAGATAACTTTATTGTTATGCGGCATCCAGTGCCGATTCCCTACTGTCTTCTCTATAGTTTGGTATTTCCTTTAATGTTTGTGTGATAACTAATGTGAAGATAACATTATGTAATACAGCATCCATCCAGTGCTAATTCCCTACTATATTCTGTATAATTTTGTATTTTCGATATTGTTCATGGCTTATTCTGGTTCATTTGTCTCCATTCTTTTGTCTTTAAAATAAAATAAAATAAAATAAAAAAGACCCTGTCTCAAAAAGTTAAAAGAAAATAAATGCATCACAGGACTTTCAATAGTTCAAAATCATATGACCATCACCAGAGCCTTAAGACATCTGCCAACTTGCACTGCCTGTTCTAATTGGAAGAAGGCAACAAAGGAGCCTGGAAAAAGTCCTTTCTCTTTTTCTTTTCCTTTGAAACATGGTCTTGCTATGTAGCTCAGGCTGCCCTCAAACTAATGGTGACCCTCCTGCCTCAGCCTGCAGAGTGGCTGGGAGTACAGGCATGTGCCACCACGCCTAGTAAAAAGTCCTTTCTTGAATTTGCATAAAACATCTCCGAAAAGATGCACAAGATGGCAGCTTGCGCAACCTCTGGGGACAGTGGAGGAATGGACGGGTGGGAAGATTTCTTTTTGCCTCTCTTTATTGTACCCTGTGAATCTTTTGCATTCTGAACTCCAAGAATGTGTTAAGTATCCAAAACAATAAATACATTTGAGATTAAAATGAAAATGTTGCCGGGCATGGTGCCATATGCCTGTAATCCCAGCACTTGGGAGGCTGAGGCAGGAGGATCATTGTGATTTTGAGACCAGCCTGGGCTACAAAGTGAGCTCAAAGCCAGCCTGAACTACATAGCAAGACCCTGTTTCAAAAAGACCAAAATATACATACATACATAAAACTGGAAAGATGCTTTTTAGTGTAGTACAATTCAGCTCCGATTTCTTTAAAATGAATACATATTCCATATACATGTGTGGGCATGAACACACACTTTGGGACTAAAGCAATGCACCTACCTCGTCTACTATGGAACACCATGCTGGCAGGGTGGGGCTGTGAGGTGAACACGAGGTCAGGAAGGGAAGTAAGTAGCTAAAAATCTCATTTATTTCCTGTAAGATTCTTCCTGGAGAAAGTTCAGTAAGACACTGATTGCTGGGCGATGTGGCGCATGCCTGTAATCCCAGCACTGGGGAGGCTGAGCCAGGAGGATTGCCTTCCTATCAAAACCAGCCTGGGCTACATAGTTCAAGGACAGCCTGAACAACACATAGTGAAACCTTGTCTGAAAAATAAAAAAAAAAAAAAAGAAAAGCAGGTAAAGTCCAGATGGGGGGGTGGAATTAGGTAAGCAGACGGTTATAAAGCTTTCTTTGCTGTGCATAAGCTTTTTAAATTTGATATAATCCCATTTGTTGACTCTTGATGTTATGTCTTACGCCACTGAGGTTCTGTTCATAAAGTCCTTGCCCATACCTAGATTTCAGGAGTTTTACTTACCCTTCCAGCAGGTCAGGTGTTTCTGCTTGAGTCTTCAGATGTTGGTAAGTGGGTAAAGAAGATGTGGTATTTATACACAACGGGCTACTGTTCTGCTATAAAAACAATACACCCGAGTCCTGCGTAGGAAAGTGAATGCACCCTGAGACCACAGTGTTAAGTGAAATAAATCAGACACAGGTTAAATATCGCGTGGTTTCCCTCATATGGGAAACCTAAAGTATAAATAAATTAAAGAGCAAAATAAAAGACTAAGAAAAAGGAGAGAGCTCTTTTGCATGGAAAAGAGGACAAGAGATGCGGAAGGAGACACAGAAAAAAAGCAAACGAGTTCCGGCCAAGCAACTCCCCGCGAGGCTTGCGATCATTCCGCCCTGTGAACACACACTGAGGATGAACAGTTTTCTAGCCAAAGGCAATATCCGAAGGAGCGACGTCGGACAGGAGGCAGGCAGGAAGGCAGAAACTGCACCGGAACTGCGTCAGAGAAGCGCTGCTGGCAGGCTCTGGGACACAGGCCTCGGAGAAGGCAAAAGGAGAGTGTGGTACACAAAAGAAACACCCGCCCTGCCCATGTCCTGGCGCCGGTGCCAGAGCCCAAGGGTCCGTGACTGGGGCACTGAGGCGACGCATAGGTTTCAGGCTGTAGTCAGTTGGCTTTGTTTTTTGGCTTTTTGAGACAAAGTCTTGCTGTGTTGTTCAGGCTCGCTTTGAACTCACTGTGTAGCCCAGGCTGGCCTCAAATTTACAGCGGTCCTCCTGCCTCAGCCTCCAGAATGCAGGCATGACAGGCGTGCGCCGCCACGCCTAGCTCTGTCAGCTTCACAGCACAAGGCTGTTCCTGGATGGCCCAGGTAGACCCAGGGCCAACGTGAGGGTCCCTGCAGGAGGAGAGGCAGAGCGGTGACTTGGGGAGAGAACAGGGTCCCCTGCTGGCCGCGGGGGCAGCCAGGGTGCAGGCCACACTGGAAGCCGCACTTCCCGGAGCCTCCGCCCCCAGGGACAGGCAGTACAGGAGGCTGAAGCAGGGACACCACGGTGACAGGAGGCAGTGGTTGCAGAAGTGCTGTCACCTCAAGTGCAGAGAAGGGAGGCCGGGAGCTCGGAGACTCAGCAGGCCGGGCAGGGGATGTTTCAGGGAGCCGAGGACAGCACCTCCCGGCCACAGTCAGGACAGCTGCGCTGCCAGGGGACCAGCACCCTCAGCTGCCCCGCCTTCGCACTGCCAGCCTCCGGGAGGGCGGGAGGGAGGACAGGAGGAGCTGAGAAACGCTGGCGGACAGGGCTCAGCAACTGGAAATCACTGTGGAAAGATGCGTTCAAGCCGGGCATCCCAAAAACCAAAGGGAGGAGGGGGCAGGAGGAGGAAGGAGCGGGGGAGGGAGGGAAAGAGACGCAGGAGAACGCTCAGGGCTGGAGGCAGCGCAGCAGTACAGCACTTGCCCAGTGTGTATAAGATCCCGGGTTCCAGCCCTGGAAGTATGGACAAAAGGAAAAGCATTGGGGGCGTGGCAGCGCATGTCTGTAACCCCAGAACTCTGGGAGGCTGAGACAGGAGGATGGCAAACTTGAGCCCAGCCGGGGAAATTTAGCAATTTAGTAGGACCCTGTTTTAAAATTTTAAAAAGGGTGGTAGAGGGGACTGCGTAATGAATCTTAGTACAAAGACCCAAGACTCAGTCCCTACGACCACACCAAAAAAGAAAAATCATAATCTCAAACTAAAAATATATTTAAGAGCTGGGTATTGTGGCGCATACCTGTGATCCCAGCACTCAGGAGGCTGAGGCAAGAGGATCTCTGAGAGTTCAAGGCCAGCTGGGACTATATAGAGTGTTCAGGGCCAGCCTGAACTACCAAATGAGACCCTATCTCAAACAACAACAAATATATACATATATATATAATATATATAAACATTCCAAGAAATGGAACATCCACATCCATACAAAGGAATTTTTTTTTTTTTGCGGTACTGGGGATCGAACTCAGGACCCTGCGCTTGCTAGGCAAGCGCTTATTCCACTGAGCTATATCCCCAGCCCCTAATACAAAGGAATATTAATCAGTAATTAAAAAGCAATGAGCTGAGCCAGGCATGGTGGCACACTCCTGTAACCCCAGTACTCAAGAGGCTGAGGCAGGAAGGTCACTGTGAGTTTGAGGCCAACGTGGGCTACATAATGAGTTTGAGCCCAGTGGAGAATACAGTACATAGCAAGACCTTGTTTCAAAAGAAAAAAAAAAAGGCAATGGGCTATTAAGCCACAAAAGGCAGAAAGGCACCTGAAACACATGCTGCTAAATTAAAGCAGCCAGCCTGAAAGGTCACATGCTATATGCCACCAACTATGTGCCATCCTGGAAACGGTGATGCCAAGGAGACGGGGAAAGTGTCAGCGGCTGCCGGGGCTCTGGGGGAAAGGGGGGGGGATGAATGAATGGAGACCCGGATTTTAGGCTGGTGACACTACTCAGGGTGGCCCTGGAATGGGGGACGCGGGTCGTCACGCATGCATAAGTCCACCCAGTGCACAGCACAAAGGGTACAGCCTGATGCAAACTGCAGACTTTAATTGACAATAACCCAGCGATGTCCGCTCGCCCACTGTAAGGCACGGGAAGTGGGGGAGCGGGGACTGAGGCTGTGTGAGAACGCTGCAGTCTGCTCAATTTTCTGTACATAAAGTTTCCTCCCTTTTTTTTTAAAGCCCAGGGAATAAGCTTGAGAAGTGGGCAGGACCCCTGCAAAGGCCTCGAGCTCTCCTGAAAGAAACGATGCAGACTGAGGAAGCGGGGGTTCCTCAGAGCTGTCCCAGGGCACCTGACCCAGTGTGGCCTTCTTCCCGCCGTCAGCCGGTAAATCCAGTGCAATCCAGTAAGAGCGTTCACTTCTCTTGCCTTTTATTCCTTTTTTGAAATTGAAAAAATTATTTTGAAATCCAACCATCAGAACTCACATGAGAACAGCCAGGGAGTGCGAGGAAATGGAGAGAAACGGGACTGGGGGGTGTGGGTGCTCATGCGCTGGAAGTTTAAACAGTATAGCTTCACGACAGGGCTGTCAGACTCAACCAGCCTTGACTGCACAGCTGCTGCTCAGAGATAAAATCAACTTAGCCCTACCTGACCAATTGGCTATGCAAATATCCTGTCTCGCTGGCTTACGTACGGCAAGGAACGTCCACCTTGGACAGACTAGCTCTGTCAAAGCGACAATAACTCTCGCTTGCTTGCCTGGGACCCTGACTTGCCTCATGATAAGTGACCCCCTCCAACAAATCCTGCCCCGGACACATCTGCCTGACAACATATGACTTAATATATGTAACCAATTACGAGAAGCCAGACATGGTGGTGCACACCTGTAATCCCAGCACTCGGGAGGCTGAGGCAGGACTGTTTTGATGAATTCGAGACCAGCCTGGGCCACAAAGTGAGCTCAAGGCCAGCCTGAACTGCATAGCAAGACCCTGTCTCAAAAAGACAAAAAAAAAAAAAAAAAAAAGTCCCCAGAACAACGAGATGAATGAGAATAAAGTGGACAGTTTTGAGGAAGATTACGGCAATGTGTCTTTTAGGGTAGCACCGTCTTTAAACAGCCACCGTCTTTGCCCATCTCTTCTCATCAGATGGGTGCTCTGCACTGCTGACAGCCAGGCTCCCTAATTACCTGCAAAGCTGCACGCAGCCATTCAAACAGCTCGGTGCGGGCCCAGCACTCAGTAATGGATTCGTGGAACAAAAGAAAATACAGAAACAGACTCACCCACACATGAAAAAGCATTAAATAATAAAGTGCGTTTAAATTAACTGGCAGAATAAACTGCTCAGCAGTGGGTGAAAACAGCTGGCCAACTGTTTGGAAAGTGAGGCTTGGCCTCCACCTCACTCTTAACACCGCAAGAGTACCATATCCATCCATGATTCAATCTTTAAAGGGGACCATAAAGCCTAGAAGAAAAAGAGAGAATATCTGTATAACCTGGGGGTGAGGAAGGTCTTTCTAAGCAGGAAGGAAAAAAAAAAATCTAAGTATGACCTCAATACAGATGTTACAGTTGGCCCCAAAAATTACAAATCAAAAGATCAGCCATTAAGCAGGGAAAAGGCTGTAATACACAGAGAAGAAGGGAAGAACAACGGAGGAGGAAAACTGCAGAAATCATACCGATATATATATAGCAGGGAGGGCCGGGACTCAAGCCAGGCTCGGCGGCACACCACTGCAGTCTCAGCACTCCGGGAGGCTGAGGCAAGACGGCCGCTAATTCGAGCTCAGCCTGGGCAATTTAGCAATTTAATGAGACCCTGTCTCAGAAAATAAAAAATTATGAGAAAGCCAAATTATAAATAAAGAGCAAAATAGAAGATGGTCATTAGGAAGATTCTTCTCAAAGGGGAGGAGACCCAGAGAGAGGGGAAGGGAGGGGGAAGGGAAGAACACTTAAAAAACGGAATTAAGAATTGTTACATATATGGATCAACTCCACACAAGGACAAGGAAGTAAACAGTATGTACTGGAAATGGGGGTTAATAAGGGTAGGACAAAACTCTGGGCTCAACCCCCGCTGTGCTGAAAAGAAAAAGAGTGAAATACAATTTTTTTTGGTCTTTTTGAGACAGGGTCTTGCTATGCAGTTCAGGTTGGCCTTGAGCTCACTTTGTAGCCCAGGCTGGTCTCAAACTCACAAGGATCCTCCTGCCTCAGCCTCCTGAGTGCTGGGATTACAGGCGTGTGCCACCCTACCCAGCATGAAATGTAAATGGAGCTTACTAAGGGTTCCAGGAATTCATTTTGACAGCTTTTTTAAAAAGGCCTGTTGCCAAGTGATGTAGCACATGCCTGTAATCCCTGCACTCAAGAGGCTGAAGCAGGAGGATGCCTGAACTGCATAGCGAGACCTTGCCTCAAAAGAAGACGGGAAAAAGTACACACACACCAGCTGAAGCAACCTTCCAGGAACTTGTGAAAACACTTCTCCCTGTGCCGTCACTGAAAGGGCATGTCACTCAGTCCACCACAAGGAAAACAAAACCCTTTCAAATAGGCGTGTGACTGACTCAACAGGTGCCTGAGCATTGCTTTTTTTTTTTTTTGCATTTCCACTGTTATTTCCTTTCTTCAGCCCACTTTTTATTGCCAAAGGCACTATTTTTCTAAATGGACTAAATAAATAAGCCTATGAAAGGCCAAATCTGCAGCAGATGTATGGGGCACAGGCCAGGCTTGGGGCCCAAAACTCTTTCTGGAGCATCTGATAAAGGAATCTCTTGCCATGGCTTTTTTTTTAAGACAAAAAAAAGTGATAGGTTTCTCACCTCACTGTCATTCCTACTGAGTCGCTATGGCGTCCAGCCAATATGGTGCTGGAGGTCATGTGCTATGGCTCTGAGCCAGTATGGCACTGGCCACTAGAGGTCATGTGCTAAGCACCTTCTTCTTCCTCTGAGTCAAATTACAACTTTCTACTTCCCTTTCTATTCCCTGTTTTATATATTTTTAAAAATTTTAAAAACAAAAGAATGGAGACAGATAAACCAGAATAACACAAAAACAATACAGGAAATACAAAATTGTAGAGAAGACGGTAGGGAATTAGCACTGGATGCTGTATTACATAACGTTATCTTCGCATTTGTTACTCAGTTATACACATGATGGCTCGTTCCATTAATCAGTGTTCTCCACCCTCATCTCCCTTGCTCTACCACCCAATCAGTCATCTTCCCTCTGATAATAACTGTACTTTTGGGTTTATTTACTCCCTCGGGCTCTCACGTTGGGAAGAGACATGGCTGCTTCAAATTATGCTGTAACAAATATGGGTGTACACAAATTGCTATGGCAGGAAGTGGAAAAGCACCCCTGCTCAAAGACAGTAGATAGGCAGGGAACCAGGTTCACTATGGTCAAGCTCCCATTGACAAGCCCTCAAGGCACTGGGGGTCCGGTCAAGTGGGCAGCGTTACCCAGTGAAGTGCCAGGCTTCGCCTCAGTACAGTGCGTCCAGAGGCCTGGTCAAGTCCTCAGGGTCGCCCAAGCAAACCACCGGGCTCCGCCCCATTGCCGGACTGCCGGGGTCTGAGTCTAGGTCTTCAGGGTTCTCACGTAGCCTGGAGGGAGCCCCCTCCCCCCTCAGGCTACTGAGCTCCCCATCAAGGCCTCCCGGGGTCCCCTTATAGGCCACTAGTGTCTCTGCAGACCACCTATGACTCTTTGGAGGTTGTCCCCACCCAGCTAGAGAACTGGCTCTGCACCCTAGTTCCAGGTCTTCACCTCCTCCCACCTCTCGATCTCCAGTGTTGCCGTTCCCCACCCCTTGCAGATGGGCATTGGGCGCACTTACAGTGCTGGGCCCAAGTGGCATGAGGTCTCCGCCACCTGTGCTCCCTGTGGTAGTCCAGGGTGTGTACTAAGTTTAGTTATTAGTTCTAGGAGAGAATTGGAGGATTTTCTTGGGTCTGCTGTGCAGCGCATATTGTTGTCTCTCGGACTCCAGGACTGCTCCTTTTCATGTAATTTGTCACTATGTGTTCATACAAGGTTCATATATGCAAGCAGTATGAAGTCCCTCTTGGTGCTCATATTCATAGTTTAGGGTGAGTCCTGAAGCCCGTTGCTGTCAGGGAAACATATTGAGTGCTCGGGTCACCAAGATTCAAGGTGCTCAGAGAGGGTGTCCAGGTGGGAGCTGAATCCCAGTAACCCAGCTTGTGCTTCCTGCTTGGTGTTGGAGTGAGAAGGGCATGGGGACATGTGGTCCACCTCCATCTTCAGCTCTCTCTTACTCTTGTGCTCCAGTTCCCATCTGTTCTTTAGCTGGATCCCTGGGAATTGCTGTAACCCTGGAGTTGCTGCCACCACTCTCTGCTGGTAGTTGTTCACACAGTGGAGAGGTAGGAGGCCACAGCCTTGGGGCAGGCATAGAGCTGGGTGTGATGGGCTGTGTACTGTTTGCTTGGACTTCGTCTTGCCTCTGGGTGCTCATTAGAAAGGTTGCTGCAGAGTGGGGATTCTGTTTCAGTGGCAGTTGTAACATCCTCACACTGGGTTTGACAACACCTCCTGACCGCTGTTGCCTCTTTTCCAGGCTGCGCTTTCTCCTCTCTGGTCCTGAACCAGGTCTCTTGGAACTCCGCTCTCCCCTGGCTGAGTCAGGAGGCTCCTGCGAGCATGGGCCTCTGAAGGTGAAGCTGTGAGTGCCGGAATGAGGGAGCGGGCCGAGGGTGTATTTGGAGCAGTGGCTCCCTCCTTCTCCACCTCCTCTTCCTCTGACTGTGCCATGGTGGCCCTCTGAGCCTTTCCTCCAGGTGTGGTCTTTCTTTGCGCTTTCTGAGGGCTTCAGTTCTCATTTCAGATCCTTCCTGGGCTCAGGGTGCACATTTCTCTCCTTCCTGTCTTTCTCATGTTGCTGTGCTCCCAGTGTCTGGGTGGTGATCCTCCGGGAGGATCTTTCTCTGCTGCTTACCTGGTCGTCATCCTCCCAGAAGTCTCCCCTACTCCCCTTTGTGTAAAATTCTGTTTCCTGCCCAATCCCGGTTGGCTATGTCAGACTGTCAGCCTCCTAAACCCCACCTCCAGCCTGGGCCTATTTAACCTTTGACACATCTCCCCCCGCCCCCCACAGGCCCTCAGAAGTTCCACCTCTCTCTTTCCTACTGTGGTCTTCTCCGTGCCCACAATAAAGGCATTTTATTCTGCTTTAATTCTCTCTGTGCTGGAAAAACATATCAGAAAGAAAATGCCCATCAACTGAGGAATGGATAAAAAAGTTGTGGTATTTTTATATAATGGAATATTACTCATCTATAAAGAAAGATAAACTTGCCCGTGGTTTTTAAGCTTGCGAAAGACCCTAATTTGTCAGGATGGACAGGCAGCATGGAGCACCCAGGCTGTCTGCAGACTGGTGTCCTGGAAGGAGGCTGTGGATCACGGCTGGCTGCCCCTGCAGCCTGCCCTGGCTCACTGTCGGAAAGCCCTCTTCTGGATAAGGTTCTGGTGGACATGGACGCCTCTAGAAGGGGCTCTCCGAGGACAAGACACACCAGCGGAGCTGAAACCCCAGACTGCATGGATGAGCCACCAGCTGTGACGTGCCAAGTGTTTGGGCCCCTGAGAGCTGGTGGCCACAGATGCGACTTGTGCATAGAGGCCGGGTGTGGGGACGCACACCTGTGGTCCCAGCATGTGGGAGACTGAGGCAGGAGGATCACCCCGAGATTGAGACCAGCCTGGGCTACCTAGCAAGTTCAAAGCCAGCCTGGACTATATAGTAAGACCTTGTCTCAAAAAAGCAAAACATAAAATAATGTAGAGATAATGATGCTATGGGCCACACCAGACAGCACACAGACATGGCTTTCTCTCCGGTAGGGGAAGACGAGCCCAGGAGGCCGTGGGACTGCGGCCAGAGTCTCAGATGAGACCTGGTGACAGATGCCTTGGCTCAGGTGAGTGTGGGACATGGGCTCTGGTCTCCTCTGAAGATGAGAATCTGCCAGGGAGCTGCTAGGGTCCAACACTTCCAATTGCTGGGGAGCAGGAAGAGAAGCACTCCAGGATCAACCTAACCCTGAGCTTAACCCCAACCTGGAAGCGTCTCCGGGGTCACACCCACGCACAGAGGCTGACTTCCACTGGGTTCCCTGGGGGGTGAAGGGCTGATTAGGGACAGCTGGGAGGTGCGTGGTGGGCGGACAGGACCTGTGAAACCCATTGTCCCGATGGCTTTTCAAGACACGTGACCTGCATTTACAATGATTCCAGCAAATCCTTTGGCTAAAGGGCAAATTGAGAAACAAATGTTCCCCACTGGCTTAACAACTTCCAGCTTCACAGAGCTCAGATCTGTGCCAAGTCGCTGGCATCTGCACAGTCACGTGACAGCACCTCCCTTTCCCGCATGAATAATTCATTCATTCAACAGTGATTTGTGCATCTGCTGGCTTTGGACGGGTACCGTGGAACATGTTGGTTCTATTTCTTTTCAAATAAAAAATAAATGCAGTTGAGCGTAAGCAAACAGAAAGCATATGAGTAAATGAATCTACAAGCATAAACTATGATCAAAGCCAAGACAGCGGGTTTATTCTAAGCCCATGGGAAGCTACTGGATGGGGCTCCTGTGACGCCCCCAAGGAGCTGTCTGTACACGGAGAAGGCCTAAGAGGAGGGCTTCCCATTAATTCCCAAATCCAAACATACTTATGAAGTACACCAGACACTGGAAATTTGAAAATGATAAGAAGCCATGGCTGTAATCCCGACACTCAGGAGGCTGAGGCAGGAGGATTGCTGTGAGTTCAAGGCCAGACTGGGCTACATAGGGAGAACCTGTCTCAAAAAAAACAAAACATTTTAAAAATCAGAGGAGAAAACATACACACCTGGTAAGAGCATGAAAAGATGGTCAGCATCGTGACTCCTTAGGCAAATGAGAATCAAGACAGTAAGACACCACCGCACATCTTCTAGAATGGCTACAATCTATGAAAAGGAAAGGAAATTTTGAGTGGGAAGTGGAGGAACTGGAGGCTCAGATGTTGTGGGGGACCGAAAATGTCGCAGCCACTGAGGAAGACAGTTTGGCAGGTCCTCAAAAAGCTGAACACACAGTGCCAGTGTGTACAGTTCTGAGGTCTGCCATACCTGGTGCCACCAACTGGGGGGTGCAGCAATATTTTGTCTCGCAGCCCTGAAGCCAGAAGTCCACAGTTGAGGTGTCAGCGGGGTTCATTTCTTCTCTGAGGAAAAGATCTGTTTTAGTATTCTTTCCTAGTATAGTAGTCAGCTTTCCAGCCAAATAACAAAAATATCTGGACCCACACTTGTGATCCCTCCAGAGCCTGAGCAGGAAGATCCCTAGTTCAAGTCCACCCTGGACAGCTCAGCGAGGCCGTGTATCAAAAAGGGGCTCTGGCATGGTGCCTCTACCTGTAATTCCACCACTTGGTCAGTTAAGGCAGAAGGATTGGAAGTTTGAGGCCAGGCTGGGGTAACACAATGAGGTCAAGGCCAGTCTGGGAAAGACAGTGAGGCCTGTCTCAAAAAACAAAACATAAAAACAGAAACAATTGAAAGCAGGAATTCAGATAGACACACTGATGTCCTATCAACAGTGTTCACAACAGCCACAAATTAAAAACAATCCAGTGTCCCTCTGTCTCAGTTACTTTTCTCTCATTGCTGAGACAAAATACCTCACACCCAGAAGGTTTATTTAGCTCACAGTCTGTGGAGGTTTCAATGCATACCTGGCTGGCTCCAAGGCAGGGTGGTACATGGCAGAGGGCAACTGTTCATGGTGGCAGAAGACAGCAAAAGCAAGAAGAACAAGAGGGGAGAGCAGTGGCAGCAAGCAGCCTCTTCCCTTCTCTAACACTGTATGCAAACTACCTGCTCCAGGGGCAGGTGCAGCACTCACACCCATAATCCCAGCATCGGGCTATGCATCAGTTGAAAATCTAGAAGCTTGCCCCATGACTGCATGAGGATCTGGGGAGACATCCAGACACAAACCGAAACACCCTCAAGGGAAGAGGTAAACAAAATGAGGCGTATCTATGCATTGGAGTATTACATGACCAGAGAAAAGGAAATGTGCCAGTACCTGCCACTACTTAAAACATTAGACTCAATGAAATAAGCCAGGCAAAGGACAAACACTGTGCTTTGATTTATATGGAATATCTAGAACAGGGTGCTCACGGATGCCAAGAGCAGACAAGGTCAGTGGCCGAGGGAAGGGGGATAGCAAGTCACTGCTGACTGGGGCCACAGTTTGTGTTTGGGATGATAGCGATCTGGAGATTCATGGTGAAGATGGTTATATAACACTGTGGTATGTTTGAGCTTTTTTTGCAGTACCGGCGATTGAACTCAGGACCCTGCGCTTGCCAGGCAGGTGCTTATTCCACTGAGCTATATCCCCAGCCCTAACACTGTGAGCATAATCAGTGCAACTGGTTGTACAGTTAGAAATGGTTAAAATGGCAGACCTTTAGCAAGGTGTGGTAACCCACACCTGTAATCCCAGCATTCTGGGAGGCTGAGGCAGGACAATTGCAAGTTTAAGCCCAGCCTGGGCAATTTAGAGGCTTAGTGAAATAATGCCTCAAAGTAAAAAAAAAAAAAAAAAAGAAAAAGAAAGAAAAAAAAATTTAAAAGGGGCTTGAGGTGCAGCTCAGGGCAAAGGCCTGGGGTTCAATTCCCAGCACAATAGGGAAGGCAGGAGAGAAGGCAGGGAGAACGGAAGGCCCCGGGCCTTGGACTTCCCAGCCCCGGACCACGCCTGATGACTCCTTGCCTTCCTCTGTCCCGCCTGTGTGTTCCACCAGAGCAGCAGCCTGCAGACATGGCCAGCGTGGCACCGCTCTGCATGGGCCCTCTCCAGAGCCCAAGAAAGGCCAGGCCACAGCCGCCTCCTCTTCTCCCGGGACCGCAGTGCCAGAGCGGCAGCGCTGTGGCCTGTGGCAGCAGCCGCTCAGGGCTCGGGCTCGGGCTGGCCCCGCTCTGCCTCTGGCAGCTCTTCTTAACCCCCATTAGCCGGTGACGCAGCAGACCAGACTCTGCAGAGGTCACCCAGGACCTCTCTGAGCCGCCCCGTGGCACTCGGGTGAGGGGGGCCAGGAAGCAGAGCCACGGAGAGAGGCCGAGCCCACAGGCCCTGCCGGCCGCCTGCTCAGAGACCCGCGTGTGGTGATGCTCGCCCCTCTCCGCGGACACTAACCCGGCTCAGCGTCCCGCAGTCAGGTCCAGTCACCGCACCCCTGCCTCCCAGCCGGCAGCGCTGCAGCTTGGTGCCTGTGATGTGGCCAGGACGGGTCGGTCCTGCTCTGTGGCCGGGGCGCAGTGCCTCCGCGGGCCCTGGATGACAGGACCGTGTCCCTCGTCTGTGCTTTGGTGGCAAGCAGGGCCCCCTTGGGAGAGCTGAGACTCACGGTGCCATCACCGTACTCGTCACCCTCAGGTCAGGCCGCTCCACAGCTATGGCTTCCTCTGCCGCTGAATGGTTTGTACTGGAAGCGCGAGGTTTGCAGCTGAGTAGCTGGGTAGAAAGGACAGCACCTGCCGAGCAGTGGAACTGGCGCTGCGAAGAGGATGCCCACTGCCCACCGTGGGCTAAGAGTACTGAGGGCTCCGGAGAAATCAAAGGACAAATGCATCTGTGGCTGACGACACCGGGCCAGCTCAGCCGTTCAGAGACCTGTTGGACCCCGGCGGAGAGGGCCAGAGCCAGCTGCCAGTGTCGGGCAGCTCAGCGCACAGCAGAGGCTGACACAGGAAGGAGATAGGGACAGGGCGCTGTTGGGTAAGCAAGAGCTGAAGAAAGGCCAGGTGTGTGGCACACACCTGTCATTCCAATGCTCTGGAGGCTGAGGCAGGAAGATTGCTGCAAGTTCAGGATCAGCCTGGACTACACAGCAAGGCGTGTCGCAAACCTCCACCCTCCCTCCTCCAAAAAAAAACAGGTGAGAAACAAGACAAAGAGAAGGCAAGGGTCACCCAGCGGGTTAGTCAGGTACTCACTCCTCACACCAAGGCCCCGCTTCCCCGGGGGGCAAGGCCAGCCCTAGGTGCAAGCTTGTTCTCCCTTGAGTGCTGGGCCTGGGTCTCTGCCCTAAGCGCCAGCCCAGGCTCTACGCTCGGGTTGGCACAAGAAGGAACAAAGCCACAGTGCATGGCCGTAAGGCCAGCTCTGAGGCCAAGATGCGAGCGCTCAGTGGAGGAGCTCAGTGAGACCCTGTCTGGACAGAGGGCTGGGCATGCAGCTCAGGCAGAGAGGTGGTATCCTCCGCAGCTGGTCTTGCTGGGCCTTGGGCAGGACATAGGTGTAGAGGCCGAGATGAGGAAAGCATAACCTCCTCCTCTAAGAGTCAAAGCCACCGTGGAATTTGCTTAAAATCAGGCCATAGCTGGATGCCACACGGCCCGGCCTTCAACCTGGACTGCGACAGAGACACTCAAGCTAGAAAACGGCACTCCCATCAATATATCAGAAACGCAAGGGTCATGCCAGACATGGTGGCACATACCCATAATCCCAGCACTCAAGAGGCTGAGGCAGGAGGATCACTGTGAGTTTGGGGCCAGCCTGGGCTACAAAGTGAGTTCAGGGCAGCCTGAAGTGCATAGTGAAACCATCTCAAAAAAGACCAAAAAAAAGGGTAGCACTGGCCAAATCCAATGCTGCCTACCTGGGCTGAGTGAGCCAGGAAAACTGCAAGTTCCAGCCAAGCCTGGGCTGCATAGCAAAAGGCTGGTGTCCTCTCAGCAGTCATCAGCCCTGCTGCATCTGTGGCCCTGGGCACCCACAGCACATCGCTGACTGCAGGGCAGGCAGAAGCCACCTGGGGCTTCTTCCAGTGCAGGAGCAGGCTGTCCTGTCACCAGCACTCAGAGAGCCCCACCGCTGCCACTGCTGAGGACCCCAGACACTTCACCCCTCTTCCTGGCCCGGTCCTGCCCCAGTGAGGGCCTCACTGTCCCCAGCTGCCGCACCGTGCCCTCCCCCGCTCAGCTCCACACACATCGGTCTGTCCTTGGTCTCCCGGAGCCAGATGTGCCAATGTGTCCTCTGGGACTTAGCAGCTGAGGGAACAAGAGAACGAACATTTGTGCTCCCCACATGCTGGACAGGGTGCTCTTGGCCTGGCCACCAGGACAGGCAGCTGTCAAGGCCCCTCCGGCCACGCCTCTTACCCCTCTGACAGAGCCCTCGAGGTTTCTGTGGGGACAGTGACCTCCAGTGGCCACTGGGAGCCGCACATGAACAGGCTTGGAGTGTAGGAGGAAGCTTCCAGGTTTTAACCCAGGTCCTTTGCCCAGGGACGGCTGCCCCTACCCACTGCCCCTGCCACAGCCGGCAGAACCCGAGTGTTCGGAGCTGCAGACTCCTTCCGGCGGGGGGACTGCTGAGCAATGGAGCCACGTAGCTCCGGTCTGTCTCTCTCTGTGATACCACGAGTCTCCGGGCTGGGACAGGGTCGGACCCCTTCCTCCCTGGCCCCTTGCCTGGATTTCTGTAGAGCCACTGACTCAGTGCCCATGTCACTCAGAGGGGCACCCAGGCAGAGGACAGCCCCTCCTCCCACTGTCCCCAGCTGTCCATCTGCGCCCTGGCCCCTTGCAGCCACTCAGTTCAGACAGCAGCATCAGGGGAGACGCCTAGAAATGGAGCCCAACACCGAGCGCAGCCGGCCACACAGGCACACTGGCCAGCTAGGGCCACGTCCCACGGCCAACTAACCTCGAAACTGAGCAGGCAGCCTCGCGCCACGCCAGCAGGGCAGTGTCGCTCACCTTTACCGCCAATTCTGCCCCTCACATGGGTGTGCTGTGCACACGCAAACCTGGGCACAGCCTCGTTACAGGCATGTGGGCAGAGGCCACGCTGCCTCCCAGCAGCCACGACTGGCTAAACTGAGCAGATGCAGGGCCATGCACTCTCCCTCCCATCAGCAATGGGCCAGAGTTCCCGAGAGGCTTCCGGTGGACACGTGGAACCCAAATCCCGGTATTTGCCTGTGCCTGTCTTGGCTAAGCACTGTAATCCTTGAGGGCTTTCTGTGACACTGCGCCCAGACCAGTGAGGCCAGACTCTCCCTTCTGCGGGCACTTGCCGAGACTTGGCTCCTGGTGACCTGTGTGCCTGCCTCTCCAAGAGCACGGCCCACGCCTGCACAGTGACCCTCAGGGACGGCTTGCTGTCCCAGGTCAGCCCCTCATGGACTATGTTCCCAATGAGAGGGCGGGGAGGAGCCCCTCGGGTTCCTGTCCCTTTTCGCTAGGCTTGGCGTGTTCCTGTCACAGTGCTAGGCAGTGCTTGATTCTCCTAATGGGGAGGTGCTGGCGCAATGGCTTGCAAATGGGTTCGATCCAGTTGCCACCACAATAACCACCTCTGAACCCTGCCACCCACCCTGTGTCTCCTGCGCCGGGAAGATCCACAGCATGGGACCTCACACATCCAACCCTCAACTCCGACAGTGCTGAAAGCTCTCCCTGAGGCGAAAAGGAAGCAAAGATAGAAATGCTAATCACTAAGCTTTTGTTTATGGGGTTGTCTTTGGTTTTGCTCTGAAAAGCCAATCTAAAAGGCTGCTGGGTGTGGTGGCACATGCCTGTACCCCAGCACTTGGGAGGTTGAGGCAGGAGGGTTGCAGCAAGTCTGAGGCCAGCACAGGTTATAGAATGAGTTCAGGGCCAGTGTAAACTACATAGTGAGACTCTGTCTCAAAAAAAAAAAAAAAAAAAAAAAGTAAATTTTAGAAAAAACTAAACAGGTAACCTACTCAGATAAAAATCTCAGGATACCTAAAATAACCATAACAATGCTGAAAAGCACACATGCTACACACAGCCAGTAGTGAGACCGCGGGTCCCATCTCCTGGTTCCATTTCTCTTGACTTCACTCTACCAACTTTCCAGAATGAGCATTATTCAAAACTAGAAAGCACAAACGACAAAATGAAGCTTTGTGAGGTTTAATCACTAATTAGAGTTAAATCTAGTCATCACCCGATGCTCTGGGATGCCCAGCACCAGCCCCGACCACTGAGTCCTCTCCCTGATTCCCAGGCGTGGGGCACAGCCCCTCACTACCAGGCCGAGCAGCTCCCGTCTCAGAAGCTCGGCCAAGGAGCACATAGTGTGCTCTGAGCCCCTCCCTGTGGGCAGGTGCACACTACGCACAGGAGCACACACTCCTGCAGAAAGTGAGCCTCGGGAGTGGGTCTCAAGCCTCCGTCCGCCTGGCTGGTGCCTCCTGGGCCTGGCATCGTTGCCCTTCACTGCATGCGCAGGCATGGCACCCCGGCCCGGCAGCCTCCACGCAGAGGCCCAGGTCCCGTCATAAATCCAGGTTTGGGAGGCTTCCTCTGTTTTCATCCAGTCTGAGCCGTTTTAGCTCTGGAGGGCTGTCCTGGGGGTCTCCGGGGATCTCTGAAACGTCAATAAACACGAGGTTACCAAATAAAGGAAAAATTGTGTATGTTAAGAGCTAACAACAGAGCCAGGCGTGATGGTGTGCACCTGTAACACCAGCATTAGGGAAGCTGAGGCAGGAGGATCAAGGCTGGCCTGGGCTACATAGTGAGCTCAAGGCCAGCCTGAACTACACAGCGAGACTCTGTCTCAAAAACACACACCAGGGCCAGGGATATAGCTCAGAGACATAAGCGCCTGCCTGGCAAGCGTAAGGTCCCGAGTATGATTCCTGGTACTGCAAAAAAAAAAAAAAAAAAACACACACCAAAACAAAGTATAATAACAAAATGATAATCTCAAGCCAGTAACATCACTTACCTGAGGGAATTTCTTCAGAAGAGGTAGAAACTATGCTGGCTGGAACAGAATTCAGTGGACTCTCGGTCTTCAAGGGTATTAAGTTTATTCTCCTTGATTAAAAAAATAAAGGGGTGGATGGCTCCTTAGTGCACCAGGAATTGTTTATGTATGATACTAAGTTTCAAAACCACCAAGGAAATACATACAATGTTTCAGCTGGCCCTCCTAGGACAGTCCTAGCACACAATGATGTGCTCACTTCATCAGTAAAGGAGGGTTACATTCACTACCTTTACCTACCTTTCACGGCCAACTGAAAGCAAAACCAGCCAATGCTGGATGTGGTGGCACACGCCTATGATCTCAGCACTCAGGAGGCTGAGGCAGGAGGACTGCTACAAGTTCAAGGCCAGCCTGGACTACACAGTGAGTTCAAAGCCAGTCTGAACTACATAGTGAGACCCTGTCTCAAAAAGAAAAAAATTCCCCTACCTAAAATATAAAGGGAAGACTGGGTGGGGTGGCCCACACCTACAATTCCAGCACTCACGGGAAACAGACAGGAGGATCACTATGAGTCTGAGGCCAGCCAGGACTGTGTACTGAGGCTCTACCTCAGTAAAAAAAATGTATTTGTCATGGTGCAGAAGTCAGAGGTTTAAAAAGGGCCCAGCACTACCCTGAACCAGGGCTGAGTCTGCCATAGGTCACATGTACATGTGTTGACAGGCAGTGTGGGGAGGCAAGCGCCACTCTTGCTTAGCCCACCCTCACTCATCCCTCCCAGCACGTCTGGAAGGGCAAGGCCAGGGGGCCCAGCAGAAGCCATGGACAGGAGAGAGACAGCCTTGATCTGACATTGGGCCACTGGCCACAGGCCTCTTGCCACAACGGCGACCTCTCACCCTGCCCAACATCCTTACCGGGGTGTGGTCTTGCTCCAGGTCTGCAGCGTGTTCAGTGTGACCCTCCGGGATGGCTGACCCTTCATGTTCTGTGGCGTTGCATCCTCGGAAGGCCCCAGTGAGGGGCCCTTGGTACCAGGAGTTGTCACGGGCACATCCTTGACGGCCAATGGGGCCAGGGTCTGTCCTGCCGGCGAGGGCATCTCGGAGGGGCTGCTGGGGTCCTGCACTCTGGAGGTGGGGGGCCCCTCTGCGGGCCTGGGCCCAGGCGAAGAGCCCTGGTGGGCCTGACTCCTAGCTTTCTTCGCTGTGTCCGGAGTCCTCACATGCAACAGCGGCTTCTCTTTCAAAGGGACGCCAAGTTCGTCTTTCTCAAATGTCACAAAGGAGCAATACCCATCCGTGGATGAGATGGCCAGGAAGGCCCCATCGCTGGACCTTGGGTCCCAAAGCAGGGGGAAAAGTTAGAGCCTTTCCCGAAGTCTATGGCCCACAACACCCTTGGGACCTTGTGGAAAGCGGGAGCTGGGCAAGATCAGGAGCCTTCTGGAAGGTGAGGGTCAAAGTCGGGACGTGCGGGGACGGGGGACTCTCAGCGCATCCCGAGGCACCAGCCGCAACCCGTCAGTGTCCTTCCAAGGCAAGGTGGGGCGATCTCTTCCCAAGACAGAAAACTCTAAGATGGGCAAAGAGCTGTGGAGGGCAAGAAGAGGGCGTAGGACAAGGCCTGCACTAGAGTTCGAGCTGGGCTGGGCACGAGGCCCAGGCGGGAGCAGGAGGCAGCGAGGAGGGTGGGACAGGCCAGACAGGCGAGGGCTTCCTCCACGGGGTCCAACGAACCCCTAAACAAGGAGTCCCTGGGCCTCTGCTCCGTTCTCCCACGTTCGGTTACTTCAGCTCACCCCACAGAACAATGTAAACGGCATCCAAACATCACAGCGAGAGGGACACGGCCTCCCTCGCACGGCGGACGCCTTGCGGAATTAACGATGGGGCCAAGGCCATGCTGGTCAGGAAAGGCCCTCACCCCGGCTCTGCCGGGAAAGACACCACTGTCCCGAGGCCACTCACCAGGAAATGTCACTGAGCGTGTGGTAGTGGATGTTGGACACGTAGCCGAACGGGAACAGCTGCTGGGTGTCGTAAAGCAGCACAGAGTCCTCGGAGGCCACTGCGAACACCAGGCGGTAGGGCAGGCGCACCAACGCCCCAGCTGGCTCCTGAGTGGCTCTGTCTGCAAGGGAGATGCACAGGAAAGCAGCAGTGACAGTGCCCAAGGGAAATGAAGTTTCCTAAAGCCCTCTCCCAGGGGGATACGAGAGGTATCATTTTACCCAAAGCTAATTTGCTATAGGCTTTAAAAAGAATGCCGGTCTTTAGGCTTATGTTAAAGACATTAACAAAAGAACCACACGGGGCCAGTGAGGACAGTGTCTGGAACTAAGAATCACGCACAGTGAGGGCCAAAAGAAGAAAGAAAAGAGCTGGATGTGGTGGCACACGCCTGTAATCCCAGCACTCAGGAGGCTGAGGCATGAGGACTGTTGTGAGTTCGAGACCAACCTGGGCTACAAAGTGTGCTCAAGGCCAGCCTGAACTACAGTGAAATCCTGTCTCAAAAAGACAAAAAAAAAAAAAAAAATAGATATCAATAAGCCACAGAAGAACATCACTTGGCTACATACATGTGTAACGGGATTAACTGTATGAAGAAGAGAGGGAGGACAGAAAAACCCTTAAAAAAGAAAGGCCAAAATGTCCTAAATCTTGCTGAAAACCATAAACTCAAAGATCTAGGAAGTTCAATGAACCCCAAGCACAAGAAACGTGGAGAAAACTACTGTACTCAAAGGCAAGTGATCATCACCTTGCTCACAGCCAACGATCAAAAGAAAAGGCTTCAAAGCAGCCTGAGAGGAGAAAAACAGTTAAACATCCAATTTATACATAATTTTATCAAACAGAAAATTGATCATGAGTAATATTTGATCAGTAGGAAAACAAAACTAGGAGCCAATGCATAGCACCTTAATCCAGTGCTCAAGAGGTAGAGGCTGAGGCAGGAAGATCAACCCAAGTTTGAGGCCAACCTGGGCTGCACTGTGAGTTGAAGACCAGCCTGAATGACACAGTGAGACCCTGTCTTTAAACACATAGTGGCAGTGATACAGAAACAGAGAGCGGATGGTGGTGACTGGAGAGAATGGGGAGGGGGCTGGGATGCAGATAGGTCGGTCAACAGGTACTAAGAGGGGGGATCACTATAGACGTATGCACGGCATACACCACGGGGCACCCCACAATCACGTACCATTAAGTGTCTATCGAAGGGGAAAGTAACTAAACTGAGCCAAACCCATATCCTCCACTCCCCCAAGCCAGGCAGAGTCTCAGAGGGACAGGCACTCCCTGCCAAGAGTCCCGGTACCTGGTTCCACCACCGGCCTCAGCTCAAAGTAGACGGGACAGCAGCGCACAGCGAGTGTGGCCTTCCCGGGACACGGAAGGTGGGCGACTGGCCTGAAAGAGCAACCAAGTTTAGAAACGGAGGCGGCTGCCTGCGGAAGCGAAGGGCACCGGCTCCCTCCCCTGCTCTCCAGCTCACCTTTTCAGGTTCCTCCTGGAGAACACGTAGGTGGTGTTGGTGACATTTTCCCCAGACTCCACGCATCCGGC
The DNA here is from genome assembly GCA_004027595.1 of Dinomys branickii. Taxonomy (NCBI): domain Eukaryota; kingdom Metazoa; phylum Chordata; class Mammalia; order Rodentia; family Dinomyidae; genus Dinomys; species Dinomys branickii. The sequence goes on along the minus strand of PVLD010007241.1, from coordinate 3,149 downwards.
TGGGAGGCAGAAGCAGGAAGGGGAGTCTGTGTTAGGGCTCACCGTGCCCCAGAAAGCGCAAGAGCCTTCCGGTCTGGTTAGCGAGATGTCTTTTCCCTAAAGCCGCCTCGATGGACAATGTTTAGTGACAAATCCAAGTGTTTGTCACCATCTGGCCTCACTCTTTACTCGAATTCCACTCCCTGGCTTCTCTGCCTAGGGGCTCACGGCCCTGCCCCTGCCCCCGCCCTCCCCATCAAGCACCTCATTCAAGAACCCAGGTAAACCCTTCTGAGGAAGCCACCCCGACCCTGCATGTCACTCCAGGCCAAGTGCCTCTGGACCTTTCCCCAGCCGCCACCTCCGGCTCCCTGCAGACCCTGCCTGCGTCAGGAATAGCTGGTGTGACAGCACCTCCTCGGTCCCCAGCTGGACCCAGAGCCACGAGACTGTCACACAGTGCTCCTGGAAGGAGCCCTTGTTCCATGTTCCTGTCTCTTGACATGTATGTACACACATGTAATGTATACACACATGTAATTTCACGTGTGACCATTTCACATTTCAGGATCAGGAGCTTTTTGCTATTGTTCTTTTCTTGTTGAGTTTTTGTTGTTTTTTTTTGAGACAGGGTCTCACTGTGGTTCAGGCTGACCTTGAACTCACTGTGTAGCCCAAGCTGGCCTTGAACTTGAGGCAATCCTCCTGCTTCCTAAGTGCCACGATGAACACTCAGTGTCACCACACACCTGTCCCCAGGTTTAGTATGTAACTTTTAATAATCTTTTAGTAAATGACTAGTAAATAATGTAAGCAACTACTTCTTCCTGGTCCTGAGGGTTCCCCGGCCCAATCCCCAGCCCCACATGCCCTGATTGACCTTTTTTTTCCAATCCATCTCTCTGGCCCTCTCTCACACATGTACACATGGCTCACGCCCTGCAGCACGGCTGGTTCGTGGCAGACCTGACCTGGGTCCTGCTAGGAGGACCAACCCTAGGCAACATCATCACCTTCACGCATAGGAAGGTATGGACCTTGGGCCCAGCAGACACTGTGACATGCACTGTCCCGCAGGCCTTGCCAGAGGCCATGAAGCTGTCCTGTGCTAGCCCCTCCTGCACGTGCGGAAGCCCAGCCTGCCCCATCCCACCCAGCCCTGCTGTGTCACAGGCTGCTCTGGAGGGGGGAAAACTAAACAACAAAGGCGCGCCTTGGCTCTGGCTTTAGAGCTGTGGGTTCTTCGTACCCATCTACTGAAATATCACTCATGAAAAGGTTTAAGTAGCAAATGTTCTGAGAGTAAAATTTATCTTAAAGAGCTAACTGTGCCACACTCTAGGCTTGCAAGTGCCCAACTTGGCTGAACCTCAGGATCATGTGGAAATCTTTTTAAATTCCAAAAGCTAGGCCACCCACCCCAGGCCAGCAAAGCCACCATCTCCAGGGAGTGGACACAGTGGCAGCAGCTTTCCCAAGCTCCCTTGGGGCTGCAATGTGCAGACTCAGCTGAGCCACAATGCTTCACCCCTGAACAGGAGCCCCAGCGCACCCTCAGCTTCCACTACGGACCCAATGCTGCCGACCTGGGGTGAGGAGGAGGGACCCGTCGGGTGTGAAGCTGAGCCTTCGGAAGAAGGATTTCATGCTATCATCGTGGAACATCCGGTAGCTTCGGGCCTGTGGCACATGAGGTGGAAACATCATTCCAGATCTTTCCGCCCATGGGGGCGGGTTACTGGTTGTGACAAAGTAATAAATGAAACTGAAACCTGTTGCAAATCAGACAGTGATGTAAGGCAGTACAAGCCACTGCTCACAGGGCCCAGCACCCACCGTATTCAGTAAGTCCCTGTGCGGACAGTTAGGTGTCTGGGTGTGGTGTGTCTGTATGTTATTTAAAAAGTATAAGAACACATACACCGCCAACTGTGGTTTGTCTGGGACAAATGCACAGGAAGATGACAAGGACACCTCTGCCTGTCACTTCCACGCACATATTTAGAATTGCCAAGACAAGGACACCTCTGCCTGTCACTTCCACGCACATATTTAGAATTGCCAAGACAAGGACACCTCTGCCTGTCACTTCCACGCACATATTTAGAATTGCCAAGTGAAAGCACACTTTTAAAAAGAAACCAGGGGGCTGGAGGTACAGCTCAGTGGGCTAAGTGCTTGCCGCTGAGCACTAGGGCCCTGAGTTCGATCCCCGGTCCCGGAAAAAAAAAAAAAAAGGAAAAAAAAAAAAAAAAGAAACCAGGATGATTTCACCGGTCATCACCTTCTCAGTCCATTGCCCCCTTCGTGACAGCATGGGAGTCTCAAGTGCTCCAGGGCTGGGTCCCGTTCCTCGCTACCAGCCACTTCCCCAAGTGGAAACCACGACACTCGCCCCGGCTCCCACGAGCCCTCATTTCCATAGAGACCAGCCCCACACAGACTGAGCCTTGTAGTTATTGTGCCTACTGGTACCTGAGACCAGAGACTCAGCTCTGAGGACGGGTGGGGAGCTCACGCCTTCCCCAGCTCCCCACGAAAGGAAAGCGCACGCAGTTCATACCTCTCCTTCAGCCCCGATGCCAGAGAGCATCTTGGAAACATTAAAAGCCACACGTTTTTTCTGTGTGCTGTACACGCGCAGCACCCTGCAGGAAGAGCAGAGCTGTGACTTTCCTTTCCCAGTGAAGGAATTACGTTTCACGATCCGCTACCCCCCAGCCAGCCACCAGCCTGGAGAACCATTAGTGGGGATGCCCGCTCAGACCTAATCGAGGAGCTGCAAGGGCTGGGGCAGCAGTGTTAACACCTCAAGGGTAGTGGCCTCGGGAAATAGCTCACAATTTTAGTTTCATTTTTTTTCAGCAATGTTTTAACTTCACAAGTAAGGTATAGCTGAGACCTGGACTTATTTTTTAGGTCTTGGACACTGACCCAGGGGCAGTCAGTGTAGCTGAGGTTTTTTTTTTTGTTTTTGTTTTTTTAATTTTATTTTAAAGACAAAAGAATGGAGACATATGAACCAGAAAAGCCATAAACAATACAGAAAATACAAAGTTATACAGAATATAGTAGGGAATTAGCACTGGATGTTGTATTACATAGTTATCTTCACATTAGTTAACACAAAAACATTAAAGGAAATACCAAATTATAGAGAAGATAGTAGG